>JAYESA010000001.1:141376490-141528990 GCA_036927795.1 Iris macrosiphon | reverse complement strand
CATGACAACACGGAGGGTTCGACAGGTCCCGAGGTAGACGGAGTGCTCCTCCAGTACTGCCTACTGTTGGTTCTGGATCCTCGTCGCCTAGTACTCCAGTATATCGACCAGTCACATCTCCGACTGCGACGATGTTACGTGGCATCACTCCTGGGATGAGTAGTTCCAGGCCTAATAGTACTCTCTCGTCCAGCGTTCCTCCTGCCGACGAAACCATGGAGACAGATGAGCATATGGAGGAGGTCGAGCCGACGTCGTCCCAACATCAGCTAGATCCTCCATGCGTACTCCGGAGGAGACGAGAACAGAGATTTGGGCCGACGGTACAAAGTAAGTCAATTAGATGGTTTAACATCATATATATCGTGTATTTCTTTATTCATCATATATTGACTTTTTCGATAAAAATAATTATCTCTGTATAGATATTGTCCCTCGTCGGTACAGAGACGCATAGGCCTCTTTCTGAGGAACAACTATGGTGGCCCTTGTATCACTACTCTGAAGCTCCGGAGGAGAGGAAGGCGTTCTGGTTTGCGCACTTCAAGGTAAAAGTATATTATATCAATCATATAATTTATGTATATTATATAACTTACTAAATTGCTTATTGTAGCAAATATATTTCTATCCTCCGCACCGGGCCGAGTTGATCGAGCAGATATTTCCTGTCGTTGCCGCCAAGTTGATCCGTGATGCTCTGGATGACCAGAAGGCTCGTGATCGCGTTAGAAAACCGATCCAAGGTTGGATCACGCCTGAGCAGTGGACTGCGATAAGGGCTAGATTCGACGATCCGAGGTACAAAAAAGTTTTAAGAAGGCCAAGGCGGCTAGGCAAAAGGCAGCAAAGTGGTGTGGTGGTTCGATTCCGTTGACGGAACATTTCTGTCATTTGGTATATTTTTTATTTCAGATATATTATTTTAATACATGTACGATAAAATGGTAGTAGGATAAAATGTTTAATTCTAGTACTAAATAATATATTTTTAACAGGTACAGAGGGGTGAGGATGCAAACATGGTGACCGTCTTCCTGGCCACCCATCGAAAGGGCAAAAATCTCATTGATGAGAGGGCCTCACAGACCTATGTAAGTATTACTTTACTTTTTGTTAATTTTAATATAACTTAGGCAATTATCGAGTATCCAAACTTTTCTAGGCCTAGTATCTTAGGCTGCGTGAGCGGACGACTGCTAGTGCACCTACAGCGGGAGAGGCTGGTACTTTCTCGCAGCCCTCTCAAGCTCCGTCGGTGGACGAGCTGTGGGTGACCGCCGCTAGTGGTCTCCAGAGGGGTACGTACTACGGTATGGGATCCTATGGCACCCTTGTTACGACGCAGTCATCTAGGGCCTCCCCGACAAGTAAGCATTTCCCACAGCCCTCGCAGTCGTCGGCCCCAGTCCAGGAGGCCATTGACCGTCAGATTGTGTCTCTCCGTGACGAGTTGCTGCGAAGGATGGAGGAGAAGCCCCTATCCCAGCCGCAGGCGGACGATGCGATGCTCATCGCACGATTTGATATGCTCGAGCGCAGCATCATGGAGCTCCGGGATAGGATATGACAACTGATCTTAGAGCGTCGACAGAGCGCAGCGTGACGGAGTTGCTGGCATCACAACTGTCCATGGGCGAGAGGCTGACGATGATGCATGATTCAATGGTTCATAGTAGTACGAGGCTGTTATCTACCAAGGATTCATACAACCATCGACTAGCAGAGTTGGAGCAGATACGTCCTCCTGGTGCACCTTCATCGACACAGACTCCACCAATGTCCCTGCCTTCTCCATCAACATCGGTGTCGATTTCATGGGAGTAGTATGATCTGTTCTTATCCCTGATACGCCCCAGTGGTCATCCTCCTGCAGATCCACAGTAGTCATAGTTAGGACCGTTTATTGATTGTTTGTGTTTCAGACCCATAATATTTTGTTATTTATGAATATTCTTTATTTTTTAGGCATTCAGACATTATTTATTGTATTCTTTAGGACGAGGCTTTCAGACTCAGTTGTGTGGATATTTGTTGTATTTTTTACGACGAGATTTTCTCCTGACTCGGTTTATAATCTCAATATTTCATTTTCTTCAAATTTTATAATATTATTCATATTAAATGTACATTAATTTATCGGTATTGAGTGTTCAACCGAAGGGGGTCGGCGAACCCAGTAAATTCAACGGAGGGTTGCTCCGGGTCTATTTGTACAAATTATGAATTCATAAACTACAGAAAGAATGGTTTGGAAATAATTCAATATTTATTTTTTTTACGATATCTTTAGCGACGTTTTTCGCGACGTTTTGTGACGTTTAGCGACATTTATATAGGTCGCTAAATACGTCGCTGAGTACGTCGTTATAGACGTCGCTATCCACGTCGCTAAATACGTCGCTGCCCGTCGCAAATATGCTGACATGGCAGTATTGCCAGGTCAATATAATGTCGCTAAATGAGTTACATAACGTCACTAAAAAGAAAAAAATTAGCAACATATAGCGACAAACAACATGTCGCTAATTTAGCAACGTTGTGTTGCTACACGTCGCTAATATAGCGATGCATTTACATCACTAGAAAACGTCGGAATAGCGATATTTTGCGACGTTTGTCCTGTTAGCGACTAGCTTAAAGACGACTTCAACGTAACGTCGCTACAGACGTCACTAAAATTATTTAGCGATATTTTTTGGCCATTTAGCGACGTTTCGTGATGTCACTAATTTGACTTATTTTGGTAGTGAGAAGAGAAGGAGAACACGAAGAATGGTTTGTAATATTTTTAATTATAATTGTAATCATTTCATTCTAGTTACTATTTTAACTATTATAATTGTAATCCTCATGATAGTTGCCATGCTAACACTAAATATTTGATTACATATTTTAACACTAAGTATTAAATATTGCAGATGGGTACCCAAAATGATGGATGTATTCTGGGAGGGCCTACACAGATTTGATTATCGAGCTACGTGAGTCGCACATTTCTAGTCTAGTATTTTCTGAACATGTATATTAAAATTAAATTATTTTAGTCAATACAATTTATATTTTTTACATGTCTATTAATAACATCGTTTATATATCTCATATATAGCAATACGATTAGCCTGATATATTTTGAGCACGAGAGCATGTCGCATGGAGTTATGAGGACGACGTTGGGTACTGGATGTTGACTGAAGAACAACATGGTATGGTAAACGTATTTTGTTTCGATCATATTGATCAGATATATTTTCTACGTCACGACAGAGATTTGATCTTCAGTTTAATTGAGTGATGGTGGTCCGAAAGAAATATCTTTCAGTTACCGTTCGGAGAAATGACCATTTTGCTAGTAGATGTGGCAAATATCTTAGGATTACCTGTTACGGGTGAACTTATAATATTTAAAATGATGAATCATTTTGCGCCAAAACTGTGATTATGAAGTACTTAGGCATGGAGCCACCTACCATATATGGTAAAAGTTTCGTGACGCTTTCGTGGCTCCGTCACAACTTTATGCACCTAGATCGTATTGGTGAGGAATATATCTTAGTGGATGCGGAGCGAGTAAGTATAACATTTAATGTTATTATTTATGTAATATATATTTTTATTTAGTTTAACTGATATTCTTTTTTTATTATATGTTCAGGTTACTGCTTGCACCAGGGCCTACTTAATAGGTCTAATCAACGAAATTTTGTTTCCAAAATTTGTTTTTTACCTTTTCTGGAAAATCTGACAGAACCTACCTGTCATGCATGGGGAGCTTCTGTGTTGGCATATCTGTACAACTCCATGTCAAATTTTGTACATTTTACTTCAGTGGATAAAAGACAGAAAAATTTGAATAGATATATGACATTATTATAGGTATAATTTTTTTATATAATTTTTTTTTACTAAAAAAATATGTACACTTACATGATATCTTTTTTCTAGGTTTGGTCCTATGAGCACTTCAGTATCGGTAGGCCAGTTTCCCGTATTGATATCGAAGATGGTGTCTTCCTATCAGCTTTACGCTAGATGACGACTACAACTGATCCAACTCGATGTGCTCACAAGGATATCGCAGTATATCGGGGCCAATTCGATTCACTAAGATTTAACGAGGTAAAATTTTTATAGTCTCTTATATTTTTTTTGTATTTCATACAGACAATATGTTTATTATCTTATAATTTTTTGACATAAAATAGGTAATTTTTTTACCGTACCAGCTTAGGCAGAATCCTCTTGAGTTACAAACAACATCCGTTGGATTGAATCTACATAGATTTTTCATAATATTCCACGATAACATCATGTATCATCCAGCTGATTGTGTTATGCGAAAGTTCTGGATGATACAACACATTCCTGATGAGCCACCATGTTTCAATCGTGGTAAAGGCAATGCAACTACCATTGCACGCATATTGATTTCTGGGTGAAATTCTAGATTTGAGACACATAAGGTGGAACATTTGTCTCAAATGATGTCCTCTATTGATGATGGTAAGTTATTCCAAAAGTTTAACAAAATGTACTTAAAAATTTATAAGAAATCATATGCTCATAATTTGTAATGGTGCAAACTACGGTGATGATGCATATAGATCTTGGTGGGGAGCTCCTCTTATCAGTAACAGTCAAGCTTACCACTATGAGGAGTTTCGATTCCAACATCGAGTCATAGATGATTATAGTCTCCGTGGCTATTATGATTATGTAGAAGGGCTGGTACGTTATTTTTATATGAAAACGTCTATCTCCGTAGTACTTATTTTTGTCTCTATTGAATTCTATTTAATATTTCAGCTTCCAAATTTAAATACCTCATACCAAAATCATCTAGTGGGCGACTCGTTGCACACAGCGGTTGACAAGTTTTTGGCAACTATGCAACGAGGACCGACTCCTCCGAACCCTCCCTTACTTATTCCAGGAGATTATCCTCAGGGTCTTGTTGCACAATGACAAGCACGCCCCCCTAGGAAGTTGTCACGCCCCAGTCCCAAAAATACGTAGGACTAGGACACGTAAGCATGCCAGCCGCATAGATATGGCAACTCCAATATATGGAAACCAAATCCATACGTACGCTGTAATATGAATATAAAATCCACAAGTGGTATAAAATGTAATACAAGTCACAAGGTAAAATCTAAATCTCATCCACCAAAATTATATAGAAATAAATAACCAGTATCTATGAAACTAGATTTCAATAAGAAGTATCTAAGGATGATAGTTGGATGGAAACAAATCCACTACCAACTCGAATATAAGAGCAAATACAATATGAGTACAACACCACAACATAATATAAGAATACCAGCTATCCATCACAGCTCGAAGAGAAGACATCATCGGATCACATGTAACCATCCAAATTTGCACTCCTGCAAATACTCAAGAAAAGATACACCTGGCAGCGGACCAGGTCCTCAGAGGGACGTAACAAGATATAGAAAATACGAGCCAATTTGAATACAGTAAACATGCATATGGTTTGAAAATAGATAAGTACGCTGTACATGACAATCTATATGAATGCAAATGAGGACAACTTTTCGACGTATGGGAAAGGGTAGTCTACTCGATCTAAGCCTCACAACTCACACACCCGTCTAGAACATCAGAAATCGACATACCTCTGGGGTAGCGACCAGCGCGACTCTACAGAAATCGACATACCTCTGGGGTAGCGACCAGCGCGACACACGCCCGTAGTGCGAACTATATACTACGGTTTACCAGAGTGGTTAAAAGCCCATACGCCTAATAATTGTCCTCTATGATACTAAGTGCCATGTGTGTGTCAACATATCTAATACATAGTAATGACTGAAAAAAACTATACATGCAAGAAATATACAGAATGCAATAAATAAACAGAAATATAAATAGCATGCAAAGTACTATAAATAATTTGGCAAGATATCTTACCTGGGGTCCTGCTGCTGGTATGAATCCGAGTCCAAGTCATAGTCCAAATAGCCTATGTATTACAAATTTATCACGTCAAAAGATAATTTATTTTAATTTATTTAATTCTGGAATAATTACTCTAAAATCCTATTTTAATCTTATTATTCTGATTTTTATGTTAATTCCTAAATTTTGTCCAAAGAAACTGAATTTTATCAACTCGAGACTCATGGCACGCAAATCGAGGCGATCTGTTGACCAAAAAGTCAATCGATACAAACTCGACTTTTATGCATGATTTCCTGTAGATTTCAGCATCCAAAAACATATTGGAATTTACGGCTCGTCCGAATTCAAATTCGTTTGGAAATTATGGCACATAAAAATTTTGTATTGTGCACCGATGGTTAAATTCTAACCTAGAAGTTCTACAGAATTAACAGTACATAAATACTATGAAATAAATTCTGGAAAAAATATATGTCGATGATCTCGACATTAGCTTTCCGAAACTTTAAACGGTTCGTGATTCTGATTCCTGGTTCTCCCAGAATCGCGAAAACATCAAAACACATCTATTTTCGGACATACTGTGCTCTACGAATTTTACAGAATTTAATACTCATAATTTAGAAAAAAATTTATATAATCAGAATGCTAACCTCATTATTGTTCTAACAAAAAAAACTAGGTCTCGTTTGGAGTCTGGAGCTAGGAGATATCGTCTTTTTAATTCGTCATAACTAGTAGAAAATGAGGCTGAATTTATGACGAATTTCGGCTATTTTTGGACGAAAAAGAGAGGAATTTTGGGGAAAAAAAAAATGAAGGATGGGGTATTTATAATGGTGGAGACTATTTAATTAAATACAACTAGGATTGGTTAATTTGGATAGGATTATGATAAATTTAAATAAGGATATGATATGCATGAAGTTGATTTCCTAGTAGGTTCAGGATTTGAATTAATTTAAAATAGAGTTTGAATTTATCTCAATAATTTATAATCTTAAATATAATTAAAGATAATACAAATAATTTATAAAATCTTATTAATATCTATTAACACTAAATTAGCATCTATCTAATATTAAGACTATATATATCCAAATAAATCCTAAATAATTTCAAAAATCTAAAATAATCTAAAAATGATTCTAAATAAATATTTATATAAGTAAATATATCAAGAATTTCATTTGCTAATTAAATAACAGAATACTCTAAAGAAATTAAATATCTATAATAATATAAAATATACACAAAATATCTATTTTGGGTGAGAGAGTTTACAATCTACCCAACTTAAAATAATTTCGTCCTCGAAATTAAAATAAGGCATAATTTGTTAAATCCTTCACATTCGTACATAAGGTACATCAATCGCAATCTCTTCCAAAAATTTAAATAACAAAATCTATTCAAATCTATTGCGATCACTTCAAAATTAAGATAACCACTGTTTAAATCAAAATTCAACCTGTCGTAATCTCTTCTCGATTTTTTTTTTTTTTATAATCAACATTCAAATCTAACTCAAGTCTATATGACATCCCACATCAAAATTTATATCACCATTTCCACCTATCATAATCTCCTCTAGACTTTGAACAATAAACAATTCTAATCAAATTTATTCCTATTCTCAGATTAATAATTTTGTACTCTTCAAAATATTTAAACTCAATTTACATCCTCAATATTTCAAATAGGTGACCCAACAATCAAAATTAAACTTTTAATTCAAATCATCAAATTGTAAAATTTAAACCTAATTCACCAGTTGTTCAAGTCTAAAATTCTATATTTATCCTAAAAATTTAAATCGATGATTCATCCTTCAATATTCAAAATTTAAATCATGTGCTCAAAGTATAAATATTGGGTCCTCAATATCAAGATTTTTAAAATTCATTAAATCCTCATTATCTTAATCCTTCTTTTAAAATTCTCCACATTTAAAAGGACTTAATCTCTCAATCTAATCCTACTTGATCACAATCTAAAAGAATTCTCCTCAAGTTTAATAATGCAATTTCTACCCAACTTAGAATTTACCCATCTATCACATAAGGCTCTTACACTTAAGAAAAATATTCCTCAATTTATTTTCTCATGTCATTCAATCCTCAAAACTTTAACACCAACTATATCATATGTGATATGCCCTTAATCAATTATGAAAGATAGTCACCAAATAATGTGATTGGCCTATGGGGTATATCTTGTACTATCCATGTATCACTTATATCCAAGCACGAGATTTTGTCTTTCCGAAACAAGGGAAGACGGAAAGCAACGAAAAAGAGTTCAAGGAGGGGTAATAGAATGGAAGTATGGGAATCAAAGCGTTTAAAGAATTCAAATGGAAATTGTCAAGACAGTTGTGGATTAAAATCTTAATTTGGTAATTTCCTATTCGCATGCTCACATCGGTACAGTTATGTACATGATATGATATGCTTTGTTGTATCTAGAGAGTAAGTATATTTGTCTACTGGTCCACTATACATCTCAATCCATGTAAAATACTATTGCGAAGGGCGAATCAAGTGTATTATGGCTAGCTAGACCATAATACACTTATTCTGATTAGACAATTTGTATTAGTGTGGTTGATCAGGCCCCAATAACACATATGTCATGAACAAGCTCGATATAAGATTAAGCTTGCAAAAACTAGGCTATAATAGCAGCATAATTCAAGGTAGCACAGAAAATATAACGCTGGATTATGATGTGAGAAGTTACAAAATAATTCAAGTTCGTAAAAGCAAAAATAACATAAGCAATAATAATAAAAGACTCTACAATCTCTACAGTTATCATACAACCTCCTTATCTAAGTCGCTAGTCGACCAAATAGGACAAGGACCTCTAAATTTTATGGTCTGAATAAACACTGTCGTCTTTTGCTAGCATGCGATAAATATCATTCGGTTACACTTCAATTAATAGGTCAAAAGACTATGTGGTACTAGGTGTCAAACATTATGGTAAAACTTCTAACTAACTCTAGTAGTGTCTATACTACTCTCAAGTCTTCTTAATACATCAAGGGGTAATGGTATAACAATCTAAAGATAAGGAATTCTAGGTTCACTAGATATTCTAACTTAGTGGTGTGTCTATATTCTCGTTGTATTCTTAATAGGTGTGCTACTCTAATTATTATCCTAATAACAGGGGTTCCTATATTCTAGCAGAAGACTATACTCAAGGAACTATTAGGGAAGCACATGAATCAAGCAGGATACAATTGTTCAAAATAGAACAGATAGGAGGAGATGAATCACAGTCAATTGTGGATGAGATCCTATACTCTAGTCCTAGGTGCAGGCTTGTTCGGTACAGTAACGTAACCGAGACAATATGCTCTCGACCTGCATGGGCCACCACAAAAACATGTCACGCCCCAGTCCCAAAAATACGTAGGACTAGGACACGTAAGCATGCCAGCCGCATAGATATGGCAACTCCAATATATGGAAACCAAATCCATACGTACGCTGTAATATGAATATAAAATTCACAAGTGGTATAAAATGTAATACAAGTCACAGGGTAAAATCTAAATCTCATCCACCAAAATTATATAGAAATAAATAACCAGTATCTATGAAACTAGATTTCAATAAGAAGTATCTAAGGATGATAGTTGGATGGAAACAAATCCACTACCAACTCGAATATAAGAGCAAATACAATATGAGTACAACACCACAATACAATATAAGAATACCAGCTATCCATCACAGCTCGAAGAGAAGACATCATCGGATCACATGTAACCATCCAAATCTGCACTCCTGTAAATACTCAAGAAAAGATACACCTGGCAGCGGACCAGGTCCTCAGAGGGACGTAACAAGATACAGAAAATACGAGCCAATTTGAATACAGTAAACATGCATATGGTTTGAAAATAGATAAGTACGCTGTACATGACAATCTATATGAATGCAAATGAGGATAACTTTTCAACGTATGGGAAAGGGTAGTCTACTCGATCTAAGCCTCACAACTCACACACCCGTCTAGAACATCAGAAATCGACATACCTCTGGGGTAGCGACCAGCGCGACTCTACAGAAATCGACATACCTCTGGGGTAGCGACCAGCGCGACACACGCCCGTAGTGCGAACTATATACTACGGTTTACCAGAGTGGTTAAAAGCCCATACGCCTAATAATTGTCCTCTATGATACTAAGTGCCATGTGTGTGTCAACATATCTAATACATAGTAATGACTGAAAAAAACTACACATGCAAGAAATATACAGAATGCAATAAATAAACAGAAATATAAATAGCATGCAAAGTACTATAAACAATTTGGCAAGGTATCTTGCCTGGGGTCCTGCTGCTGGTATGAATCCGAGTCCAAGTCACAGTCCAAATAGCCTATGTATTACAAATTTATCACGTCAAAAGATAATTTATTTTAATTTATTTAATTCTGAAATAATTACTCTAAAATCCTATTTTAATCTTATTATTCTGATTTTTATGTTAATTCCTAAATTTTGTCCAAAGAAACTGAATTTTATCAACTCGAGACTCATGGCACGCAAATCGAGGCGATCTGTTGACCAAAAAGTCAACCGATACAAACTCGACTTTTATGCATGATTTCCTGTAGATTTCAGCATCCAAAAACATACTGGAATTTACGGCTCGTCCGAATTCAAATTCGTTTGGAAATTATGGCACATACAAATTTTGTATTGTGCACCGATGGTTAAATTCTAACCTAGAAGTTCTACAGAATTAACAGTATGTAAATACTTCGAAATAAATTATGGAAAAAATATATGTCGATGATCTCGACATTAGCTTTCCGAAACTTTAAACGGTTCGTGATTCTGATTCCTGGTTCTCCCGGAATCGCAAAAACATCAAAACACGTCTATTTTCGGATATACTGTGCTCTACGAATTTTACAGAATTTAATACTCATAATTTAGAAAAAAAAATTATATAATCAGAACGCTAACCTCATTATCGTTCTAACAAAAAAAACTAGGCCTCGTTTGGAGTCTGGAGCTAGGAGATATCGTCTTTTTAATTCGTCATAACTAGTAGAAAATGAGGCTGAATTTATGACGAATTTCGGCTATTTTTGGACGAAAAAGAGAGGAATTTTGGGGAAGAAAAATATGAAGGATGGGGTATTTATAATGGTGGAGACTATTTAATTAAATACAACTAGGATTGGTTAATTTGGATAGGATTATGATAAATTTAAATAAGGATATGATATGCATGAAGTTGATTTCCTAGTAGGTTCAGGATTTGAATTAATTTAAAATAGAGTTTGAATTTATCTCAATAATTTATAATCTTAAATATAATTAAAGATAATACAAATAATTTATAAAATCTTATTAATATCTATTAACACTAAATTAGCATCTATCTAATATTAAGACTATATATATCCAAATAAATCCTAAATAATTTTAAAAATCTAAAATAACCTAAAAATGATTCTAAATAAATATTTATATAAGTAAATATATCAAGAATTTCTTTTGCTAATTAAATAACAGAATACTCTAAAGAAATTAAATATCTATAATAATATAAAATATACACAAAATATCTATTTTGGGTGAGAGAGTTTACAGAAGTATACCTCAATTTGGTATCAGGATGATTGTATGCTACTGCAAGATGTCGATGTCCCTTAGTGGGCTGGTGAGGGCAATTCTCAGGCGATGGCTGGTGCGGGCACTACTCATTGGCCTGACTGGGGCACTTCTCAGGCGACGGTCGGTGTGAGCACTACTTAGTGGGTTGGTGCGGGCCCTACTCAGTGGGCTGGTGAGGGCACTACTCAGTGGGCTGGTGCCTTCATTCTCTTGGTTGGTTTGTACAATCTCTTGGTTGGTTTATACATCTGCTTCTATTGTGTCCTAAACCATTGCAGTTACTACATCAAAGATCTCTTCAAGCTTGATCATTCGCTTTGATCCGGTTCTTCTTTGGTCTTTCCATCTTGGTCGTACATCTGGTACTCCAATGTGACCTCTAACCAATATATTTTGGAGGTCGTACATCTGGTGCAGCTCATATACGCTTCTTAATGCTTTCTTAGAGAAAATACCTGGATAAAAACTCTCGATGCTAATATTTTTAGACTTACACGCATAACATGCATGTACACATAGAAGCAAAGTATGATACTACTTTAAACATGAACAAAAATTTTCATCTAAGTCTACAACATATGTTCTATTTGTTTTACAATCTAATATTTTAAACAAATATCTAACTATATTCAACGTTTGCAGCCGATATTTTTCTTTATGATAAGAGCCATAGTTTGTAACATCTTCGGACAATAATCAGTTTGAAGATTTTCAACTTTTTGCCTGTTCTTGTCCTGAAGTATTATAATTTTGGCTCGAATTCCATCAAGTAGTGTCGTTATTGGTTTATCATGTAAATTTTTTACCCAGTTATTGAAGCATTCAGCAAGATTCAACGTGTGAATACCTAATCTGGGACAAGGAGAATAAGCTGTTATCCAGTGTGAAAAAAATATGAGTTTCATCATTTACTCCAACGAGCCAGTTGTAAATATCTATGTTTTCAGCTTTAATTTTTTTCCAAACAATAGTTCGCACCTGTTTCATTATAACATCTAGCAAGATAATCTAAACTATGTTGAAAATATGGAAATCTGAAGATTTTTTTTAAATTTTGTTTAAAATATTGAATACAAAAAAAAAGGCAATTCTGGAAAGATATCATGCATAGCCCTAATCAATCCTTTTTGTTTATCTAATATAAAAGAAATTATATTCCATGCATCAAAATATTTTTCAAAAGATGTTCTCAAACCGTTTAAAAACCAAGTCCAAGAATCAGTATTTTCACTCTCAGCAACAACATAAGCAATTAGATATAATTGATAATTTGGATCATGAGCACAAATAATAAATAAAATACCTTGATATCTAGAGAAAAGAAAAGTAGCATAAGTACTAATCACAGGTAAACATCCCCTTAAAAATTTATCAATGCATGCCTTAAAAAAAATAAAATTCTTTTAAATCTATTATCTTATGTAGTCTGTATAAAACATTGGCTACCTGAATTTGTCTCAATGATTCTAAAATTATACTATTCAAGACTACAATATGCATCAATATAACTACCATTTATTTCGGATAGAGCAAGTTCCCTAGATTTCCATGCTTTAGAATATTTAATATATATTTCGTGTTCTCTATATATATCATTTATAATATGTGATGGACTATACGACTGATTATCTCGAATTTTATCTATAATCTTATTTTTAACCCATACAGTAGTAGCTAATGGATGAGAACCTGTTGTAAGTCTCCATAAACAAGAATGTACGTTTTCTAGCGTAGTAATAACAAAACCTTCACCTTTACCACCTGCTTTAGCGTATACTCTCCAATTACAACTTGAATCGTTACATTTATATACAATCCCACTAGCATTGTTTAAAATAGCATGACAAGTAAAATTATGTGCAATTGCTATATCACTAATAAAACATCTAAATTCAGAACGATTATCAAATTTTATTTCAATGATTAATCCTGAAATGCTAACACTATCAACATTGCCATCAAATTCATCATCTAAATTTCTAATTAAATTATCACTGTTTTTATCGTCGTTATTACCATCATCTACTATATGTTCTCATTCAGTAAATAAAATAACTTGATGAGAAGAACTAGTAGCAGTATTAACTTAATTAGAAGCACGTATACTACTTACAATATTATTTCTAGGTGGTGGTGAAGTTACATAAATATTAATGTACGTTGCTTGTACATTAATTTCTAGAATAAATTACATGCTTGTTCACTAACCAACTTTATACAATTAGTTAAATAAACATGAACCAATATAAATTCATAATCAATAGAACATTGCTCAACAATTTGATTACGTAAACTATTAAACAAAATATTTCGATCAATTAATTTTTTTTTAGTTAAACCTCCTTCATAAACCAACCCATTTAGCACACCTCCAGCCGAACATAATAATGTTAGACTTTGATCCATGACAAGAGAATGAGACTCTAAATACAGAGTGATTGAGCTGAAGTAGCTTCTGTTTGAAAGTATAAGTGGGTTGAGTGAGAAATGAATAGCAGAAAAAATGAAATTTTTTTATAGATATGAGAAAAAAAGAGCCGTTGTAAAAATATGAACGTTACAATATGAACGTTACTATGAACATACCAAAAAAATAAACCAGCAAAAAAATAACACAAAAAATCAACAAAAAAAACCAACAAAAAAACCAAACCAAATCAAACCCTAAACATAAAACCAAAAAAAAATCAACCCACCACATTTTCGCCAACTGCAACCAAATTTTCACCAATTCGGTTGGGGAAAATCCACCAATTCCCAAAAAAAAATTGACACGTCGGATTCCACGTCGATTTTTGTCGGATTTTCGCCAACTGGGTTGGCAAAAATCGAGCATTCCTAATTTTTGCCAACTTAGTTGGCGATATGTATCGGAATTTTAATTTTTTTTAACGTTCTTTCGTTATACTTAATTAATATAAAATTATAATCGGTATAGTAAATTTTCTGAAAATAATTTTATAGAACAAAAATTAAATATTATGTTTGGTAAAATATTATAGAAAATATTTTTTTAATAAAATTTTATAAAATACATGTAGTTGTCATAAAAAAAGAGGAAATCATAGTGTGTTCAATCTCCAACCATGTCCACGGTTGCTCGGGTCCAGCGACATCTACCGAAATTGAGCGCAGAAACAACCGCATAGCTACCCTCGTCGTCATCCTTGTCCTCCTCCTCCTCGTCTACGGTCCCGACAGTGGTCTTCTCCAGTATCAGATCCATAAACTCGCTAAGATCTTAGACCCGGTCTTCGAGATACCTCTACAGCAGCAGCCAGGGCCGGCCCTGGCCCAGGGTGGGCAGGACGACCGCCCAGGACCCCATGGGCCAGAAGGGCCCAATTTTTTTTTTTGTTTAAATATATAAATAATTTTGTACCAAAAATAGAACTAGTATTTACCATTGACCATTCTTATCATAAAGCAATTGTTGTGTAGTGGTTATTACATTAGATTTGCACACAATAGGTTCCTAGTTCAAATCTTGGTGGAGGCAAATTTTTTATTTTACTTTTGTTTTATTTTTTTTTTACATTATGTATGGGGCCTCATTTTAAAAGTTCGCCCCGGGCCCCTGTGATCTCAGGGCCGGCCCTGGCAGCAGCTTGACCTCTCCGAATTCTGCCGGCCTGGACCTAGCCGTGGAGCACTACTACGTAAAGCTCTATACGGAAGAAGTATACATCGTCGATGTTGATCCCGGGGATGGAGTCAAGGATACGCTTGTCACGGTTGAGCCAGAGGTCGTTGTTCTTCATCAGCGCGGATGAGCTGAGGTCAGACCATCCGCACTTGGCGAGAAGGCTGAGAGCTGAAGCGGTCCTCGTTAAGGTGATGAGGGTGCGGCAAACGAGATCGTGGAAGTAGGACTGGTCCTGGGGGTGAGGCTCGGGACCTAACCATCTCGTCGGAGCGGCTCTGGCTCTTATTCGAGACGATGATCGCGGTGGAGGTGCCGGCGAAGAATGTCTGGAACTATAGCTCTTCTGCCGCTAGCAAGGTATATATATATATATATATATATATATATATATATATATATATATATATATTAGAGAAAATTTTGAGAAAAAATATTTTTTCTCATACATGAAAACAGTTTTGAAAGTTGATTTTGGAAAAAAAAAATGGAAAGAATAAAAAGAGTGGTTACGACCAAACACTATTTATGTTTGCTTTTGCATTAATTTAAACTCAGAATGTGAAGTTTAAAAGACTACCCAAATGGAGCATACTTCTTTTTTAGGTCGTTTGGTTTACGGAATCATAATATTAAAATAATAATAATAATAATAATAATAATAATAATAATAATAATAATAATTTATATTTTATATTTTATGTTTGGATGTGAAAAAAAAATGAGGAAAAAAAATAATTCTAAAAAAATAAAGATTTCCTCTCCTACTCAAGAATTCACTTTTTCTTCCAATTATTTTTGGCATTTTCAAACATCGAAAAAAAATGATAAAGAAAATTTGATAATAATTACAATTTCTCAAAGGAAACGAGAGAGTAAGGAATATATTTCATTTTTTTTTTCCTCAAATAAGACCTTAGGTTAAGTTATCTAATGACACTTCAACTATAGTGTTTGTATATTGGGCTAATTATTATTTAGACCCTGAATTTTATACCAGCTTAAGAGTTAAGCTCTGATATGTCCAATTTAAAAGTTTGGACTATAATTTTTCTCCCCTGTTATACTCTCTCGCACATGTGTGACAATGAAAATTTCTTCTATAGGGAGGGTATAATGAAAAAAATAAAAATAAAATAAAATAACTAGGTTCTAAACTTTTCAATTGGACAAGTCAGAACTTAAACTCTAAGCTGGTATAAAATCTAGGGCCTAAACGCTAATTAGCCCTTGTATATTTTTTGTACATTAACTTTTCACTGCTTGATTTTGACACTTCAACGTCATAAATTGCTCTTTTGAAGTATATTTCGTCAATTTTGAAACATATCAAAACCACTTAAAAAACAAATATTGTAGTACAAAAGGATAATTTAAATACTTGTATTGACATATATTCTTTTGTAATGGCCATGATGTGTTTTAAATTGACGAAAGATATTTCAAAAGAACAATTTATAAAATTAGTATATCCAAAATTGAACAGTGAAAACTGAAATGTCAATATGTTAAAACGTTCGAGTACTATAGTGAAATGTAATTAGAATAATTTAACCAATATCTAGCTAAAAAGTTATACAGAAATAGATGCATATTTCATGTACCTTACCTGGAACTTTTAGCATTGGATGCACATTTGCATCCAAATTTGGCCCAAAAAAGCTGGACCAATCCCGAAAAAGTAAGGTAGTACCAAAAAAAACTTATAAGATCTGATCCCATATTAGATTGTAAAAAGTTAATAGGATTTTAGTTATTTGGTACAGTTGTAAATATGCACCACCATCAAAATTACACACCGAACATGAGGTCTCTAAATGGAGGGGCTACATGGGCATTTAACTTTATATAGACAAGACTGTACATATCTGTCTTTCTACAATAGAGGGTTCCTCCTCTTTTTTTTTTTTTTTTTTTTTTTTTTTTTTTTATTACTTATAATGAAGCCTCTTCATAGAAAAAAAAAATAAAATCTAATCAGTATTTCTATCTAAGTCTCTTTCATAGTTGAAAATTATTGAGGCTCTATGACGGCCTTTACACGTAAAGTCATTGGTAAAATTTGTCTACGTGTCATATAAAAATACAATAAAGCTAAGTTTACTATCAAATGCTTACAACCTTTTTACAACTCTCTCACCCTCCGTTATGTGGGCCACCTCCGGTCCCACCTCTCCTCCAATGAACGATCGCTACGTGACGATCCGGCCAAGTGGCGACCACCCGGACAACTATCGGATCCCACATCTCCTCCCTCCTCCAATGGACGACCGTCACGTGACGATTATAAGAGGGTTGTAGGCATTTGGTTGTAGTCATAGCATAGCCCATAAAAATAAGTCTAAGATATTATTTATTCATCATATTATAATGATTTTTTTTTAAATATCACCAAGGATAAGACAATCATTGGCGACATATTTTGTTAGAGTTAGGATTTTTATGTAAACAATAATTTAAATACAAGTCCAGCTCCAGGGGAGGCGGACTAGGCAACCACATAGGACTTCCTCATCCAAGGGGGCCTCCATATTTTTTAAAATTTTAGTTTTTTTGAAGCAACAACATAGACTAGTCTAGGGCACAAAAAAAAAAGGTACGATTTTGGGGAAATCCATAGCTGTCTAGAGAAGAATTAAATAAAACCTGAAAAAAAATGCCATCCCTATTTCTAAGCGGTCTCTTCATCTTATCCCTCTAACGGAAAATCTCTCCCTCCCTCCCTCCCTCACTCACTCACTCACTCACTCACTCAACAGATATGCCCCCAGTTTAGTTTCTAATGTATTTTTTTTCTCTTGTAAAACTTATATAAATTCTAGTATTTGACCATGTTGTCTATTGAGAAAAAATGGTACCTAAATTTGATCAGAACGATTTAATTGACAATTTTACACATAAAAACAATAGTATGAATTTTTTCTTCTTAGATTTACTTTAATGTTATTTGGTTTCATTTAGTGTAATAAATTTAGAACTTGAAATTGTATAAATTATTGGATTTTGGTGATAATTTATGTGTATTCAAGGACTAATTATATTATATTTTTGATTTATTTAATTTACTGTATTTTAGATTTTAAAAAATAATTATATGGAGGAATGATGACCTTATTTTTTGGAATTGTCCAGGGACTCCAAAATGCTGGAGCTGACCCAGTTTAAAGACAGTGGAAGTTTTTTAAAAGGACTTAGACACATGGAATCCAAAAATAGGTGTAAGCGTTGAAGAAGGCCCGATGTTATATTTATAACTTTCTACGTTTGGATTGGATACGATTCAGAATTTGTAGGAATAGTGTAGATTTGGACTGTATTCGTTTTGAGGATCGACTCTACTAATCCCTCATTGTGTGTTTTGAGCCGATCCAAGTCGATCCGGGCCCAGTGTTGACCTGGCATGACCATTTTTGTGCCGGGTCAGACTTAGTCCGAGGAGGAGTTGGACATGGCTGGTCCGGACTGGAGTTTTAGAAATCCAAATCTATTCCAGAACTGAACTCGGATATGAAGTGGGTTGAGATTGACCGGACTAGTATCCGGTTGGCCTCGGTGAAAATATTGTCAAAAATGCTTAAGAAATAAATGGAAGGAAATAATTTTTTTTTTTTTTATTAATTTTAGAATTTTGATATAACATTTTTTGATAAACTGAAAAAATGAAACTAAAAATTTTATTCACATTTTTTTATATAACATTTTTTTTTGTTCGGGTTGGTCCGATTTTTCAAGTCTTCGGTATTCTGGTTAGTTTATTGTTCCGTTCCTCCTTCTCTAGTAGAGTTGTCCATAGTAAGATACTGAAAGTCCAGTTCATTAATGTCGGCACATTCATCTCTTAAGTGTTAAATCTATTTTTTCGTACGAACCCAATCTTGAAAGCAAACACAGACTTCCAAAAAAATTTGACAGCATCCTGCTTCTCTTCTTGCTTAGCATTCTTGAATCTGCACTAAAACAATATTTCAATGCTACTATGGACATCGGAGCTATTAGAAGATCACGTGCTACAGAACAAAGTATATGATAAAATATTTCGTGTTTTTTTCACCGTTCTAACATTGAAAAATATATTCCATAATCATCATCATCTTGATCATAAGAATTTTAAAAAATGATAATTCTTGAGATGATAGAGAATATTGTTTTTGTTTACTTTGTAGTAAAATCTTAGCATGAGATAACTGAAGACATTTTTGTACAATTAACATTAATATAGTGTGTAATAACATTTGTAAATTTAATACAAGATTTTAACATCAAATAAGTTGAATTCCATCTATGTGTTTAATTCTTAACAAATCTCCTAAAAGTCAAATCATATTGTGCACGTAACATTTTAAACTCTTGTTGCCTACTTGGAGAAGTGTTCAAACAAATTATACATGATCTAGTATTTTCTAAATTTGTTTGAAAAAACTGAAGGCATTTTTGTACAATTAAATTAATAATTTGACAATTACATCTTATACAAAAAAGTTGTCCTTCTATTACAGGCATAAATTAAGATTTAAAATATTAATACAAAAGTTTATTACTACAATATAAAAAATAATTTTTTATTTAGAATATTATATTTACATAAAACTTGTAATATAGCTTCACCGATCGTAGATCCAGTATGCGAATATTTCGACGGTCTTAGACAAATAATTCAATATTGCAAAATATAATTTGTCTCTAAATAATGTGTCGTAATACAAACAAAAGAATAATTTTCTTTACTAGCCCACTAGCAATTGTGCACGTGCGTTGCACATGTATTTGGTAAAATTTTATTGTATAATATTTTTTTAGAAAATGTTGAATAATAAATTATTTACAATTATTTAAAAAATTATTTTATATATAGCAACTTTTAATATGCTATTTTTTTCCCAAAGTAAAATAGTTGCAATAAAATATATTTTTGTGAATTTTTTAAAAGAAAATAAGATATTTGTAAATAATTTGTATTTATACGATTATAATTTTATAAAGTAAACAAATTAAGAATTATACGTGTATTCATTAGCATATTGCATGATGTATGCTAATAAAAAAATTGATCGGATATGGGACTCATGGATTTTTTGAATGATGCAAATTGAGCTTTTTCTAAAATATCATTCATTACCATTCTGCATGCATTCATTAGCATATTAATTAAATTTATTATTTTAGAAATGCATAATTAGCACCAATAGTTTGTTGCATGCTAATTTAGGAAGACTATAAGGCACTATACGTGTATTCTTAGGAATGTATTCATTAGTATCTTAAATAAATATATTATTTTAGGAATGGATCATCAATTTTTTGAACGGTGCATCATTTACAGTGCAAATTAAACATTTTCTAAAATAACATTCATTAGCATGTTGCATGTATTCATTAGTATCTTAATTAAATTTACTATTTTAGTAATGCATCATTATCACCATTAACATTCTGTATTCATTAACGTCTTAATTAAATTTGCTATTTTAGAAATGCCTCGTAAGTTTTTTTGAACGGTGCATCATTAGCACCATTAGTATGATATAGGCTGATTTAGAAATACTAAAAGGCACTATACGTTTAAGTACCTAACTATCCCTACCAAAATATGTACCTAACTACCCCAACCGAAATAGATTTTTTTTGTTAGTAAAGATAGATATGCAAGGGTATTTGTGGAATAAAAAATATTGTCATAACCTATTTTCTTAATAATTATATGACTGTATTTTTGTATTTGGAGGATTTTAAATTTTGTGTATTTAAAAAATAAATTAATTGTTGGATCTTCCTTTGACTTGGATTGTCGTGGCCTGATTTCTTATTGTTTATGTCGTCGATTATTTTATTTTATTGTGTTATTATTGGTATGGGGATTCACATTGGTATTGTTATTATTATTATTATTATTATTATTATTATTATTATTATTATTATTATTATAACCCTTTACCCAAACCCTAACCCCCAATCGACCCCTCCCCTCACCCGCTAGCAGTACGTCATTCTCCTTGGTTTACAAAAATGAAGCGGTCCTTCCACTCGAGATCCAAATTTCGTCGATCCGAGTGGCTCTTTCCAACCGATTGACCGTTGACAACAATCACCGCCGATGGCTACACGAGTTAGAAGCACTCGACGAGAAACGTCTCTTAGCTCAATAACATATTGAGTTGTACCAAGTACGTCTCTCAAGAGCCTTCAACAAACGGGTCATGGAGAGAACTTACCAAGTGGGTGACCTCATCTTGATAGGAAGAAGACCGATGGTTATGACCCACAAGACGGTCAGTAAATTCCAACCTTAATGTGAGGGCCCATTCATCGTGGAGTCCGTGTTCTCCAATGGCGCTTACCGGCTCGCAAAACCCAATGACGACTTACTCATGATGCCTATTAGCGACAAGTTCCTCAAAAATTACTATGTCTAAGCTAGGCTTGTACTCCCTTTATTATCAGCAGGACAATCAAGATATATATTATTTTCCCCAGCAGGTGCCTACGCACAGTACGCACACTCTTTCCACAAAATTTTGATAAAAGCCATTGTCTGTATTCAGGAATCCTGAATACGCAATAAATAGTGGATCTTCAAAAGCGCCCCAGCAGAGCCACCCTTAGGACTATCCACACTTTCGGGTAGACCACTCATAGTTAGTTTTCTTGGACATTAGTTCACGTCCACATCACCTCTGAACTACTGTCCTAACCATTCTCTCCCGTTGGATTTACCATGTCCATATTACCTATGAGCAAACCTCTCTGTATGACTATCGATTATCACATCCATAATACCTCTGATGTCGGTCGTAATCTAAACTTAACACCCATACTTAACTCTAAGTACGCCAGCGATATTAAGTCCACAAAATCTGCCACGTCCATATCACCTCTGGTAGGGCATGTCTCGAATCTATTACTTGCACCAAAATACGCAAGAAGTAATAGATATACCAAAGATTCTCCAGTGGGATATCCTTGACAGGTGTTGTACTATGTCCATATTACCTCTTGTACAATATCCAAGGTTCTCACACATAATCTCAATAAAATGGAAGCTTTCTATTTCTTTTGCATAAGAATAAAAAAGCAAACTACATTCAGGGGACTACAAATGCCCCAACCATAAAATCAAGACAAAAAGGTAGTTTTGAAAAGCAAAACAAATACTACTAGTGCTCCTGGTCTGAGTACAACTCTTATATTTGTCCACGAAGTCGGGCGATATGATTATCTAAGCGCGCCTTGGCCCGACGCTCAACTTCTAAAGCAAAGGTTTCTGGATCCTCATAGCGGGCATATGACTCATGCTTATCCTCCAGCTTCTGCATCATGACCTCAACACCAGCCGTGTTCTTTGCCACTGTGATCGCTTCGGCTCGGATGGCCTCCTCCTCTCGTTGGGCCTCTCGAAGACTATTCCCTAACATGTCAAACTTGACATGGAGTTTTCTGATTTCTTCAATCACCTCAGTCACTTCATGTGTTAAGTCCTTCTGCCTCGAGAGGCAACCATCTCGGAGATCACCTAGCTTATCGCGCCTCTCCTGCAAACCCTGGAAGTCACACTGCAATACCTCCTTGGATGAAGCATATACTGCCTTCTCTCCTCGACAGACTACGAAAACTCACCATAATCATGGGATATCAGCCTTCCCATGTCCGCCTGTTGGTACAACTTTAACTCAGTCAGGCATTGCTCTACTTCGATCATCTTCTGATCCAAGAGGTCGGCTATTTGCTCAAAACCGGAGAGTACCCTCAGAGATTTTCCCTGACCGTCAGCGAAGTACCTAGCCCAGGCGAAGGATCTATTCCACTGCAACTCGCTCTGGCCCCCTGCTTCAGAAACGTATAAAAGCTCTGTAGGGAGAGCCAGACGGTTTTATCGATCTCCTCCAGAGTAGCCGGGGTCAAAGGTGGCATGACAGAAGGAGTAGCCACGGGAATAACAGGTTGTACGACGGCCCCCAACCGTTTAAGAGCTGAAGGAGCAGCGAAAGAAAGACCGGCGGTCCTGCTTGCTACCATGTCTTTCAGGATCGTACGAAGTATTTGCACACCCGACAACTCGACAGCAGACAGCTAAGTAGTACTGCAACCAGGAACGGGGGTACCGGGGCATCCCACAGCGTCTACACTCGCATGTATGCTAACATCATATTGCATCACAGGAACGTCAGAGGCGACCTCCTTGAAATAGCTCGCTCCAACATCCAAAGAGGTCACAATGGCAGAATGCCCAGCAACAACCGTGGATGGAGCAGCCACTGCACCAGATGGATTTGCAGCCAGTCCCGCGGGGTGTTCTCTACCCCAATAGGAGCGAGGGAGAGAATCAGACATCTTTCGAATGATCCCACCATCTTCTTCTTCCTCTATACCTTCCTCGGCAGCCACGTCCACTGTTCCTATGGGAGAGGCATTGTCTGCAAAGCCAGAACAACCAATAATTAACTTTATCAGGAGAATTGAGAGCTGAAGCCAAAAAAATATCATCCCTTGTGAAGTTGTGAAATGATATACCAGAGGGAGGCGGCCGAGGTTCCGGCTCGCCAGCATTGTCATAGCCTTCCCCATGGTGTCCACCATAGATATTTTCTCCAAAAAGGTATATGGCTTCACTGAGGCCGCATCCAAACCCGGAGCTCCCGAAGCCTAAGGTACAGGCTCAGCATCAAACTCAAGAGAGTTGGTCACCTCTTTCTTCTCGGCGTAAGAGACCACCGAAGCAGCTGCACGCGGGGATGGTCCCTCTTCGATGGTGTCTGTACATTGTCAAATAGACCAGAAAAAGGTATTCATAGATAGGACCAAGAATAATCAAACAGAAAGGTTCTATGGGTACTGCCATCGCATCTAGAGGGGGGGTCTGGTTTAGAAGCGTTAATGCAAGGGGTCCTACCTTCTCGCTTATGGTCCCCTTTGCAAGGGACTTTGATTTCGCCGCAGGTCCCGTCTCTGGGACCACCTAAGTCCTTGCCTTGTTAGAATAATGAGCATGATGTGTCTTGACCTTTGATTTGCGCTTAGCAGGTAGAGGATCATCGGAAGGAGACATTTTCTCTTTTCTGGTCGATGGGTCTAGCTACACTATAAAAGGTATTGCATCTCCCTTACCTTTCTTAAGCCTCCTACGCGCCCTTTCTTCCAGAGGCATCAACATGGTGCCTTCGATAAAACTCCTCTCCGGGTCGAAGTTAGCTGACGGAGCATTGGCCGTGCAATAATATTTCATCGCTGTGTATAATATTCTGGGTACGTCGCCGGCCATTGGCAAATGAAACCAAACTTGAGTGCCATTGGCACTATAGGAACTCCATGCTCGAGCTCCATCAAGTAAGTTGTCGTTGTATCCAAGGGACGCACTCGGGTGACCCATCAAGAGCTGAGTGTAGCAAAACTGACGAGCGAACCGGCTAGGCAGATAAGGCTCCACGAAAATAATAGCTCGATTCTAGTACACTAAATGAGAGGGACGAATGGCTTGAAGCCAGCGGAAGAGATTCTCAGACAAATTATGGGTCTTTCCCCCGTCATCTTGGTGGACGATATTTCTCTTATCATCAGATAACTTAGTCTCGGTTGTGAAAAAAAGTCATGTTTGTCATAAATACAAGCTTACTCCTACCAGTGGGAACTGTGTCGTATTTCTACTTTTTTCTCCGATACCCGCAGATCAGGGCATCGCCAACCACCATGTTCTCATCTGTTCCAAGACTCATCAGGGACCCGTGAGGCAGAAGAAGCCAACCATCAGATAATGGTAATGAAGCTTGACTCTGTTGAAATGCCCCTTACCAGGATGGTCCTTTACCTTCTCAGCAAAGTTTCTTCAGCGCCTGAATTGAATTAGCCACTTCCTGCTCGGATCGCGGCGCCCGAACATGAAATCTGGTGGACTCCTTCGACTCTGGAAAAAGGTGGCAGGTCCAAGTTGTGATATGAGGTAAAGTCCCCTCATAGGACTTCTTCTTCTTCTTCTTCTTCTTCGACATCTGCTGACAAATACCGTGGTAGCATAGCAATTCCTGATACACCGCCAGGATCTCCGGGTTCTCGGCATCTAATTATTTGAGTTTTTATTACTTGGGGTATGATCTTCGTAGGGTTCTTCGTCCCAAGGGAGTTTGGAGACGGTATGCATCTCATGCAAGGCCAGTCCCATCTCGAAGCCAGGTGTAAAGAAAGTTTTCGTGCAGAGGTTGTACAATTCCATCAGGGCTAGGAAGAGGGGGCAGTTTATCTCCAAACCATGAAATGTACCCCTTACGGCAAAAAATAAGTCAGTAGCCCTGAGCTCCCGCTCGCACTTCTTCAGAATCCATAGGGTCAAACGAAACCAGGAGTGACTATAATATGTCCAGCTAAGAGCCCGCAGTTGTCCCGTGGGATAGGTCCCCTTTTTGGCAACTTGATAAAGGAAGGTGTCCGCCACATATATGCTAAGGTTCAGTCCCAGTTCACTTCCGACAATATCAGGCTTCAATCCAAGCAAGGAGTACGAGGGTGACTCCTTCGCGCTATAAAACTGTCATGCTCCAGTCCCAAAATACCGTGGGACCGGACGCGTGATAATGGCCAGCAGCACGCACCGATGGACAACCCAATTTAATGGATCCATCAGGGCATACTTAAGCTGTAAAATCAAGTCTACGACAATCATGGCACAACTAATCTCATCCACACAAGATATAAAATATGATCCACAGAATAAATAAGGAATGTAAATCATCAGCTAGTCTCAACAAAGTGCTTCGGAGAACAACCCGATAAATATCTGATACAATGGTTCAACAGACCAGAAATAAATGACTGAAATAAATAAATAAATACTGAGCAAGAAACATGGATGCTCAGGAGAAGTCTTCGGCTAACACCTTGTCCTCGGATGGCGGTACAGCTCCTGGATCAGCTCCTGCTCCTGTCCCGTATACCTCGGGATAAATCTCGTCCTCAAATCCTGGAGACATAATCCGAATCCAGGTCCTCAGGGGACATAGCAAGGTACAAGAAAGCTCATGCCAAAATAAATGTAGTGCAGCAGATAATGAAATAAATAGGGCAAATAAGTAACCATCTAAGTGAAAATACAAGTGAGAGCAGCACGAGTACTCAGGCTGAGCCACTACAAGCTCTGTGTCGGGGAGCCGGTAGCGGTAATAAACACGTAATGTGCCTAGCTCTGCTACGAGAGTCTACGGCCTCACAATAGTAGTAGATATATATAGAAAATAGCCTGTAGCCTGTGTGTCTCTCCCCACCCCATGTAACCACGCATATCATGACCATAACGTCTCATGTCCATGTCAGGCGGGATCATCACTAATGCAACAAGTCATATGTATCTATAAATATAGTATCTCTGTCAAGTCCTGTATCCTATACAGAATTACCACGAATATCTCGGGAATATTCTGTCTCATGAACAGTGTCAAGTGTCCTGGGTCGTATGGTACTTGATAAGGCAAGTACGAGAATATCAAGTGTCACGAATGTCCATCTCTAAATGACAGTACCCAACACTGCGTACAGTGTTGGCACCCGACTAATAATCGGACGCTAAGTACGTCACACGGTCCTAGGTTGAGCATGCACAGCAATATAAATAAAGCAAGGAAAATAAATAACAATACTGCAGAGTTTGGCAAGGTACACTTGCCTCATGTCTGAATATCAACATTCGTCCTGGTATCAGTGGATCCTGTGGGTACTCCTCCAAAAGCTGTAATAAACATCACCAACCATCTCAGAAGATATCAATTAGCTAGAAACGCCTATCCTTACGTCTAATTTGGACACAGGGGCAAAAAGGTCATTTTCGAGCCAGAGCGGGTCCAGATGTGGGCCACCTTGCACCAAAAAGCGTGCCAGGGTCAAAGGTCTCCAAATTCCTCAAACTCAGTGTCTACAAGTCAGGAACGATGATACGAACCCAACGTAACTTCCAGAATTGGATTCCGATGAGCCAATCACAAAATCGCCCGTCAAGTGGAGCCTGTGGGGCCCACGATACGCGATTTTGTCAACGTTCTCAGAATTGGACCAAACTGGGTCACAGGACCAGCATATTGCTATGAGTCCGATGGCGCAAGTTTCGTCTCGATCCTACGTGTGTACACAAAGTTACAGCGTGTTCCGTAAAAGTCGGATACGGGGTGTTGTCCGTGGATACGCACTGATTCCGGTGTGCTCGTACATCCGAATCAGCTTCTGCGAAATTTCGCACGTCCGTATCAACGATGTGCACGTATCTGTGAAGACCGCACGTAACCAAGTCGTCCCGTTTGGCGGGGCGTACCCAGTTCCGGGGTGAATCGGGGCATTGTTTTTCCTATTTTTGGATCGCGGTGTGCGATCACCAAAGGACGCGATGCACCGAGCGGGTTACACGGGCACCGAGAGGGTTATACTGTCTACGCGTAGCAACTGACGGAAACTAAAACGGAGTTGCGAGACGAGAGAAAACTATACCTGAACGGGGCTTCGTGAACGCTGAATTTCTACGTGTCCGAGGTGCTGTCTTGTGTCCTGGTCCGAATCTACCGTGTCCGGTCTACACAGAATCCGTGTCCAGGCTAGGGCTGTGCCCGGAGGCGGAGGGGTCGACTCGCCGGCGGAGGGTGTCTCGGCCTAGGGCGGCTGGGGGCTGCGAGTCGGCGGCGTCGAGCGGCTGGACGGAGCGGAGGTCGACGGCTGCTGTTCCCAGCGGCGAGTCGGGGTCGAGGGGAGTTGGGATCAGCGGTGAGTAGCAGCGCCAGAGTCGGGCTGCGAGTGGGGAGGTCGACGAGGGACTGGAGCTCGGCTGGGTGGTCGCGAGTGGAGTGGGCTCGGTCGTCGACGGCGCCGGAGTCGGGGTCGTCGACAGCTCCGGGAATCTGGGCGGAGGCGGGGTTGATCAGAGGGTGAGGGGGTCGACTCGCGAGTGGAGTGGGCTCGACTCGGCGGCGGCGTCTCGAGGCGGTGTCGTCCAGAGGAGATGCGGCGGAGAAGAGGGAGAGAGGGCAGCGCGGACGTCGAGGCGGCCTCTTATAGGCTGCTACAGGAACTCTGCGGCCGCTAGGGCTTCCATCTGGTTTCTGGTCCGGGTTGGGTTTGGCTCGGATCCGACCCGACCCATCAAGTGGTTTGGGTTTTGTTCACACAGCGGTCCGGTTCATGCTTGGTTTAACTTGGGTTTAGTTTGGTTCGGTTTAATGAGCCAAAAGTTTTTAAGGCTTTAAACATGTTTTCGGAGTCGAATAAATTCACCGAAAAATACCCTGTGTCCGGTTTTACATTTTACACCATAAAATACTATTTCCATAATATTTTAACACCAATAAACTGTATTTAAAATTACTTAACTCCCAATTACCTTGCTTCTTCGTCCGAATAATTCCGAAAATTTTTGGGGGAAAAATATATTAAAAATTATTCTGAAAATAGGGTGTTTACAATCTTCCCTCCTTAAAAGGATTGCGTCCTCGCAATCAAAGAGTAAGCTAAAAAAAGAAAGAATTATGGAAATACAAGGTTGATTAGTTTACAACTGCCTCCTCGAACAAGTGGGGGTAACGCTGGCGCATACTATCTTCTCGTTCCCAGGTCGATTCTCCAGGAGAATGATATTTTCATGCTACACGAACCAGTCTGATTGTCTGTCCCAGCAATGTCTTCTCACTAACGTCGAGGATGCCAACTGGTTGTTCTTCATATCTCAAGCTTGGGCCCACTGCAATCTCCGAATGATCGACTACGTGACTTGGGTCGGTCACGTACCTTCGCAGCTGCGAGACGTGGAATACGTCATGCACTCCCTCTAAGGATTGAGGTAATACAAGATGATATGTCACCTCACCAACTCGCTCTAGAATGTCAAATGGCCCAATATACCTTGGGCTCAACTTGCCTCTGCTCCCGAATCTGATAGTACCACGAGTGGATAAAATCCTCAAGAACACGTCCTCTCCTTCTTTAAACTCTAGGGGACGTCTGTGCGTATCTGTCCAATGCTTCTGTCTGTCCTGAGCTGCTCGTAGATGATTCTGAATCTGTTTCACCTTTTCTACTGTCTGCGTTACCAATTCTGGACCCAGTATTTGACGTTCACCAACGTCACTCCAACATATAGGCGATCTGTACTTCCTTCCGTATAAAGCTTCAAATGGTGCCATCTAGATGCTGGCCTGATAACTATTGTTGTAGGAGAACTCCACTAAGTGCAAATGATCTTCCCAAGATCCTCCGAAGTCTAGCATACATGATCGCAACATATCCTCCAAGATCTGAATGGTGCGCTCCAATTGGCCATCTGTCTGTGGGTGGTATGCCGTGCTGAATTTGAGTCTGGTGCCTAGACTCTCTTGCATGCTTCTCCAGAAGTGAGAGGTAAATCTCGAATCTCGATCCGATACAATACTAACAGGCACTCCATGTAATTTGACAATTTATCGCATATACATGTCGGCTAGTACCTCTGTGGACTGTCCAACTCTAAATGGCAAGAAGTGTGCCAATTTAGTGAGTCGATCCACTATAACCCATACTGCGTCTCTTCCGCTGGGGCTCCTCGAAAATCCTGTGAAAAAATCCATCGTGATATGCTCCCACTTCCATTCTGGTACAGGAAGCGGCTGTAACATACCTGCAGTCCTCTGATGTTCGGCCTTTACTTGCTGGCAGACTAAGCATTTGGCCACAAATCTCGCAATCTCCCTTTTCATTCTATGCCACCAGTAATACTGTCTCAAGTCTCAGTACATCTTTGTTCCTCCTAGGTGAACAGAGTACATGGAGCTATGTGCTTCAGTCATTAACTCCTGTCTCAATTCTCCATTTGGGACATACAAGCGATTTCCAAACCTCAATGTCCCATCTTCGTGTATGCGAAGTCCTGTCTGCATGCCTGCTTCTGTCCTCTCTTTCAACCTTCTAAATCTAGCATCGGTGGGCAATGCCTCCTTAATCTTCTTCACGAGTGATGACTTAATTTCAAGATTAGCCATCAAGCCATTCTGTCCTGGTAAGACAACCTCTATCTGAAGCTCCTGTAGATAACTCGGGCTGCATCGTCAAGAAATAAGCTGTAGGCTTCCTGCTCAGTGCGTCTGCAATAACGTTCGCCTTTCCCGGATGATACTGCAGATCGATGTCAAAATCTACCATCAATTCAAGCCAACGCCTCTGCCTCATGTTAAGCTCCTTCTGAGTATATACATACTTCAGACTTTTATGATCCGTAAAGATGTCTACTTTCTCCCCATAAAGGTAGTGCCTCCAAATCTTCAATGCAAATATAACTGCTGCTAACTCCAGATCGTGTGTTGGGTAGTTCTTCTCGTGGACCTTCAACTGTCTTGATGCATAAGCAATGACTTTGCCATGTTGCATCAGAACACATCCTAATCCACTACCTGATGCATCACTGTAAACAACAAAACCTCCTGACCCTGAAGGAAGAGTCAAAACAGGTGCTGTTGTTAATCTTTTCTTCAATTCTTCGAAGACCTTCTGGCAGTCTTCTGTCCATATAAACTCCTGATCTTTACGTGTCAGCTTCGTCATCGGTTCTGCAATCCTCGAAAAATTTTCTACAAACCTTCGGTAATATCCCGCAAGTCCGAGAAAATTTCTTACCTCTGCAACTGATGTGGGTGTAGGCCAAGTCTCTATTGCCGCAGCTTTCTCTGGATCCACTGAAAGTCCTTCTCCTGAGATGATATTGTAAACTCCCTCACCCAAAATATGTATTTTTTGTATATTTTATATTATTATATTTATTATATATGTTGAATTTATTTAGAATATGCTCTTAGTTAATTAGAAAATAAATTTCTTGATATATTTACTTATATAAATATTCATTTAGAATTATTTTAGGTTATTTTAGATTTTTGGAGATTTTTCTAGAATTTTTTTGGTAATTAAAACTTAGAAAACATAAATTTCTATGACTTCTATGATTTACTATACGACCATACTTGCATGTCGTTCCTACCAAATATTTATTTTAGTTTAAAATATTTAATAATATTTTTTTGTAATTTATTTAGAATTTTAAGAAATTTATTTAGATTTTAAAATTATTTAGGATTTATTTGGATATATATAGTCTTAATATTAGATAGATGCTAATTTAGTGTTAATAGATATTAATAAGATTTTATAAATTATTTGTATTATCTTTAATTATATTTAAGATTATAAATTATTGAGATAAATTCAAAATCTATTTTGAATTAATTCAAATCCTGAACCTACTAGAAAATCAACTTCATGCATATCCTATCCTTATTTAAATTCATCATAATCCTATCCAAATTAACCAATCCTATTCTTATTTAATTAAGTAGTGTCCACCATTATAAATACCTCATCCTTCATATTTTTCTTTCCCAAATTTCTCTCTTTTTCGTCCAAAAAATAGTCAAAATTCGTCATAAATTCAGCCTCATTTTCTACTAGTTATGACGAATTAAAAAGACAATATCTCCTAGCTCCGGACTCCAAACGCGCTCCAGTTTTTTTTGTTAGAATGATATTGAGGTTAGATTTCTGTTTATATAAATTTTTTTACGAAATTATAAGTATTAAATTCTGGAAAATTCGTAGAACACAGCATGTCTGAAAATAGACGTGTTTCGATGTTTTCGTGATTTCGGGAGAACCAGGAATCAGAATCATGAACCGTTTAAAGTTTCGGAAAGAAAATGTCGAGATCATTGACATATATTTTTCCCAGAATTTATTTTGAAGTATTTACATACTGTTAATTCTGTAGAACTTCTAGGGTAGAATTTAACCGTCGGTGCACAATACAAAATTTGTATGTGCCATAATTCCCAAACGAATTTGAATTCAGATGAGCCGTAAATTCTAGTATGTTTTTGATACTGAAATCTACAGAAAATCATGCATAAAAGTCGAGTTTGTATCGGTTGACTTTTTGGTCAACAGATCGCCTCGATTTGCGTGCCATGAGTCTCGAGTTGATAAAATTCAGTTTCTTTGGACAAAATTTAGGAATAAACATAAAAATCAGAATAATAAGATTAAAATAGGATTTTAGAGTAATTATTCTAGAATTAAATAAATTAAAATAAATTATCTTTTGACGTGATAAATTTGTAATACATAGGCTATTTGGACTGTGACTTGGACTCTGATTCATACCAACAGCAGGACCCCAGGCAAGTATACCTTGCCATTGTACTGTTATTTATATTCCATATGTTGCATGCATCTTTATTTTCTGTCTTTAGTTCATATATTTTAACTGTTATATAAAATGCGCGCGACAGTGTCGTCGCGATATGTTTTTATTTATGTATTTGCATTGACCTTGTTCATGAGACTACCCCATTATCATGTAGCATCATTAGGTTCATTGGCCGTGACACAGTTGTTACACGAGTGTGAGTCCCATATAGAGATCACGGACTTGCGTGCAGGGTTGGCCTCCTGTACGTGTGGGCCGTGCGTTAGGAATAACTGCTGTTAGAAACTTTGCATGCTAGAAGACTTAGCAGTTATTAGAGGTCTATGGACATAGCCTATTATAGTACGGTGGTCCCATCCTTGTCCTTGTTTGGTTGCAGGATTGGGCTAAGGTACTAAGAATAGGCTATGCACCAAATCGTGTCATGGATGTGACATGCTTAGAGCATGGGGGTGGGGAGAACAACAAGTACCGCATTTGAGCTCCTTTACACTTTTCCTTCTGTAACCCGGAAGCTCCGCTGGAGATACGGGCGGTGATGACCCCTTTACTACTTGGCGGGCCTCTGCCGTTCAAAAGACGACATGCCTTTGAGGCCCCTGGTTCTCCGAGAGAGTCATGCCAATCCCAGTTCTCAGCCAGATAGCTCACTTGTTAGAAAGTTGTTCTCAAACTGCATTCACATAGATGGTTAGGCGACCCATTGGATATTTATTTCAGTACTTTATTGGCATGTGTTTAAGTATACTTGTTATGCCCCTCTGAGGACCTGGTCCGCTGCCAGGTGTACCTGTTCTTGAGTATTTGCAGGAGCGCAGATTGGAAGGATATAGAAGCTTCGTGGATGTCTTCCCTTCGAGCCGTGATTGGTAGCTGGTACTTATATTGTTTGAGTGAGTTGTACTTATATTGTATTTACTTTTCTATTTGAGTTGGTAGTGGATTTGTTTCCATCCAACTATCATCCTTAGATACTTCTTATTGAGATCTAGTTTCATAGACATTGGTTATTTTATTCAGATATGATTTTGGTGGATGAGATTTAGATTTTACCCTGTGACTTGTATTACATTTTTACCACTTATGGATTTGATATTCATAATACAGCGTACGTATGGATTTGGTTTCCATATATTGGAGTTGCCATATCCATGCGGCTGACATGCTTACGTGTCCTAGTCCTACGTATTTTTGGGACTGGGGCGTGACAGATATGTCCCAAGAAAGGTACTTTGTCCATACAGAACTCACACTTACTAAGTTTAGCATATAACTTTTCCTGTCTCAAGGTCTCTAACACGATTCTGAGATGCTCCTCGTGCTCTTCGTGGCTCTTGGAATATATGAGAATGTCATCAATGAACACCACCACGAATTTATCCAAGAACTGATGAAAGACTCTGTTCATTAAGCTCATAAACACTGCTGGCGCGTTGGTTAAACCAAACGGCATTTCCAAGAACTCATAATGTCCATACTTGGTCCTGAAAGCTGTCTTCGGGATGTCTTCCTTACTTTAATCTGATGATAGCCGGATCGAAGGTCAATCTTCGAGAATACCCTTGCACCACTCAATTGATCGAATAGATCATCGATGCGTGGCAAGGGATACCTGTTCTTGATGGTTACAGCATTCAGTGCCCTGTGTGCTGCTCTCTCCGGTATACTCCTCTGGAATCGTTTTGCAGAATCTCCAGGTGCTGTCTTGGTTGGTGCGGATGTGTTTGGCCTCTTCAGATTCGATTCCCTTCTAGTGACGTGCTCCATGCGTCGTGCTGCTGCAAGGACATCGGTATAAGTTGTAGGTACAACTGAGCCAATCAATCTCTGGAGCTCGAACTTCAATCCGTCAAAGAACTTTTCAGCTTTCTCTTCCTCTGTCGAGATCAATGTTGGAGCGAAGCGACTTAGGTGAATGAATTCCGCGTTGTATTCTTCCACTGTCATACTGCCTTGGATGAGGCGGTTGAACTTGTCTCTGAGCTCTGATCGTACAACTGCTGGAATATACATCTCTTGGAAGAGTCTGGAGAACTCTTTCCATGTGACTCGGTCCTGTCCGAGCCTCCTTTCTTCTGCTAGCCACCAGTGATGCGCATTTTTAGTTAACTGCATTCTGACTGCAGTCATCCACTTCTCTCTCGGAAGTTCAGCGGCTTCCAACTGATGCTGAATGTTAGTGAGCCATTCATGAACTTCTGTTGGCCCTTCTTTACCAGAAAATGTACGAGACTTGAGATGACAGAAATCGGTGATAGATCCCGTCGCTGTTCGCCTCGTTGGTGGATTTTCCTGCTCCAATGCGGATACCAGGCTGGTTCTCAGATACTCGGCCTCCTGCCGATGGGCCTCTTGCTGAATCTGCTGCTGGGCCTGCATCATGGCATACATCATCTGGAATATCTCCCGTCCATGGCTTGTCCGGGCGGGAAAACTGGCATCTGGGGAGTGAACTGTGGTGGAGGTGGGATGTCATCTCTTCGGAACCTTGGATTAGGCTGACCGGTTTGATCGCTCTGCGATGCTTGTCCTCCATTCCCTGGAGTCACTCCGTCTGTATAAGTAACCACAGCGTCGTGTGGCGTGTCCAAAGGAATCTCATCTCCGTTCCTGGGATCCATTACTCTACAATCAAAAGATAAACTGTAAGAACGCTCAGAGGAATCAAACAGGATGCAAATCAAGTGACAATTTTCGAGTTCGGTATAGAGTTCAATAATGGTTTAAATAATGGATGAGATCCTACAATCTATCATATCCTTAGGGCAGGCTGGTTCGGTCCCTAAGTTGAAACCGAACAAATTAGTCGTAGACCTGCATGGGCCACCACAAAAACTATGTCACGCCACAGTCCCAAAATACCGTGGGACCGGACGTGTGATAATGGCCAGCAGCACGCACCGATGGACAACCCAATTTAATGAATCCATTAGGGCATACTTAAGTTGTAAAATCAAGTCTACGACAATCATGGCACAACTAATCTCATCCACACAAGATATAAAATATGATCCACAGAATAAAGAAGGAATGTAAATCATCAGCTAGTCTCAACAAAGTGCTTCGGGGAACAACCCGATAAATATATAATACAATGGTTCAACAGACCAGAAATAAATGACTGAAATAAATAAATAAATAATGAGCAAGAAATATGGATGCTCAGGAGAAGTCTTCGGCTAACACCTCGTCCTCGGATGGCGGTACAGCTCCTGGATCAGCTCCTGCTCCTGTCCCGTATACCTCGGGATAAATCTCGTCCTCAAATCCTGGGGACATAATCCGGATCCAGGTCCTCAGGGGACATAGCAAGGTACAAGAAAGCTCATGCCAAAATAAATACAGTGCAGCAGATAATGAAATAAATAGGACAAATAAGTAACCATCTAAGTGAAAATGCAAGTGAGAGCAGCACGAGTACTCAGGCTGAGCCACTACAAGCTCTGTGTCGGGGAGCCGGTAGCGGTAATAAACACGTAATGTGCCTAGCTCTGCTACGAGAGTCTACGGCCTCACAATAGTAGTAGATATATATATAAAATAGCCTGTAGCCTGTGTGTCTCTCCCCACCCCATGTAACCACGCATATCATGACCATAACGTCTCATGTCCATGTCAAGCGGGATCATCACTAATGCAACAAGTCATATGTATCTATAAATATAGTATATCTGTCAAGTCCTGTATCCTATACAGAATTACCACGAATATCTCGGGAATATTCTATCTCATGAACAGTGTCAAGTGTCCTGGGTCGTATGGTACTTGATAAGACAAGTACGAGAATATCAAGTGTCACGAATGTCCATCTCTAAATGATAGTACCCAACACTGCGTACAGTATTGGCACCCGACTAATAATCGGACGCTAAGTACGTCACACGGTCCTAGGTTGAGCATGCACAACAATATAAATAAAGCAAGGAAAATAAATAACAATACTTCAGAGTTTGGCAAGGTACACTTGCCTGATGTCTGAATATCAACAGTCGTCCTGGTATCAGTGGATCCTGTGGGTACTCCTCCAAAAGCTGTAATAAACATCACCAACCATCTCAGAAGATATCAATTAGCTAGAAACGCCTGTCCTTACGTCTAATTTGGACACAGGGGCAAAAAGGTCATTTTTGGGCCAAAGCGGGGTCCAGATATGGGCCATCTTGCACCGAAAAGTGTGCCAGGGTCAAAGGTCTCCAAATTCCTCAAACTCAGTGTCTACAAGTCAGGAACGATGATACAAACCCAACGGAACTTCCAGAATTGGATTCCGATGAGCCGATCACAAAATCGCCCGTCAAGTGGAGCCTGTGGGGCCCACGATACGCGATTTTGTCAACGTTCTCAGAATTGGACCAAACTTGGGTCACAGGACCAGCGTATTGCTACGAGTCCGATGGCGCAAGTTTCGTCTCGATCCGACGTATGTACACAAAGTTACAGCGTGTTCCGTAAAAGTCGGATACGAGGTGTTGTCCGCGGATACGCACTGATTCCGGTGTGCTCGCACATCTGAATCAGCTTCTGCAAAATTTTGCACGTCCGTATCAACGACGCGCACGTATCTGTGAAGACCGCACGCGACCAAGTCGTCCCGTTTGGCGGGGCGTACCCAGTTCCGGGGTAAATCGGGGCGTTTTTCTTGTTTTGGATCGCGGTGTGCGATCACCACAGGACGCGATGCACCAAGCGGGTTGCACGGACACCGAGAGGGTTATACTGTCTACGCGTAGCAACTGACGAAAACTAAAACGGAGTTGCGAGGCGAGAGAAAACGATACCTGAACGGGGCTCCGTGAAGGCTGAATTTCTACGTGTCCGAGGTGCTGTCTCGTGTCCTGGTCTGAATCTACCGTGTCCGGTCTACACAGAATCCGTGTCCAGGCTAGGGCTTTGCCCGGAGGCGGAGGGGTCGACTCGCCGGCGGAGGGCGTCTCGGCCTAGGGCTGCTGGGGGCTGCGAGTCGGCGGCGTCGAGCGGTTGGACGGAGCGGAGGTCGACGGCTGCTGTTCCCAGCGGCGAGTCAGGGTCGAGGGGAGTTGGGATCGGCGTTGAGTAGCAGCGCCGGAGTCGTGCTACGAGTGGGGAGGTCGACGAGGGGACTGGAGCTCGGCTGGGTGGTCGCGGGTGGAGTGGGCTCGGTCGACGATGGCGCCGGAGTCGGGGTCGACTCGGCGGCGGCGTCTCGAGGTGGTGTCGTCCAGAGGAGACGCGGCAAAGAAGAGGGAGAGAGGGCAGCACGGACGTCGAGGCGGCCTCTTATAGGCTGCTACAGGAACTCTGCGGCCGCTAGGGCTTCCATCTGGTTTCGGGTCCGGGTCGGGTTTGGCTCAGATCCGACCCGACCCGACCCATCAAGTGGTTTGGGTTTGGTTCACGCAGCGGTTCGGTTCATACTTGGTTTAACTTGGGTTTAGTTTGGTTCGGTTTAATGAGCCAAAAGTTTTTAAGGCTTTAAACACGTTTCCGGAGTCCAATAAATTCACCGAAAAATATCCTGTGTCCGGTTTTCCATTTACACCATAAAATACTATTTCCATAATATTTTAACACCAATAAACTGTATTTAAAATTACTTAACTCCCAATTACCTTGCTTCTTCGTCCGAATAATACCGAAATTTTTTGGAGGAAAAAATTATTCTGAAAATAGGGTGTTTACAAAAACTCCCTTTTATTCTTACCGGTCCCATAATGGACATTGCCAAGAGGGGGCCCTTATGTCTCAGGGGTTAAGTTCCAGTCCATCCGTCGTGGACCCATCATCACCTTCAGGACCGACAAAGGCTGGTGACGTTCAAAAGAAGGAAATATCATCTCCATCTCGCGGAAGGTAAACGACCAGCTCTCCCTGGTCGTCCCCATTTTGGACTGAGAAGACTCCAGTTCATTCCCAAACAAGAAGTATGACTTCCTAAAAATTACTTCCTATATTTAGTGGGGATCTCCCCCGAGTTTATCTGGCTCAACAAGAAGGAAGACGTCTGCTCAACAATCTTCTGTTGACGTTCAGGTAAGAGATCTTTGTCAATATGGGTCTTAATGGCCATAATTAGGTCACCGGGGTTCATGTTCAACGAAAGTAGACCGTGATCGAGGACCAGGTGGACAAAGGAGCTTGATCAGAATCATTGAGAGGAGTATCAATGTTCCAAAGTGATATGCTAATGCAGATGGAGGCAGAGCCAAACCATGCGGCAAGTTGTTCATGCGGCATGGTCACTCATACGACCGAATCAACCTATGCGGCCGAGTCATCCATGCGGCCGAGTCACCCATACAACAGAGTTTTTTATGCGGTTGGGTTTCCCATGAGGCTGGGCTACCAATGCGTCAGTGAGAAGTTGGCTCATAGACTCATCCATGCGTCCAACTGTGGATATATGTCTCTGTGTTCAGAACTCCACTTCGTCTTCCCCAAATGAACTAAGCTTAATCAATGGCTGAACGTCATCAGAAAATAGAGGAGGGTCAGCCTTGGCAGTGCGACCCTTTCCCTTGGTCTTGCCCTTGCCATTCGGGGCCTTCTTGGCAGCAACGACGGAGGAGGAAGCTTTGGAAGCCATGGCAGCAAGGAAGAAGAAGAGAAGAAAGTTTAAGAGACTTGAGGGTTTTTAAAAGACTTCTCTCTCTCCACAGATCCCCTTATATAGGCCAAGATATGCGGCTTGGGAGATAATTATGGCGGTTGTTTGAATCCCGACCGGCCTCGATCCACATAATGGCAAGAGATGGTTGCAAATCCTCGTTTATTGTGCAACTTTATCCCCTCTGAATCATCGTCTCAGAGTCTGAACCCAAAAGACGGTACAAAATCCTAAGAAATCTCCTCGGAGATTGAGCCAAATCTATACATTAATGATCTGACAGCCTGGCAGAACCGACTAAGCGATAATATGTCTATGCGATATGCCATTCATATACGGCCAAAAGTGCTCGATCATTTTGGAAAACTTTGAAGGGGGTCTGATAGAAGCATAAAAATTATGCAGGCCGCATAGAGCTCATGCCCCTTTAAAATGACAGCAGGTCGTAGAGAAGCCACATATAGCCCCATCCGGCCCGAATAGCCAAGGAGTGAAAAGCTGTATAAGAAGATCCAATGCGGCTTGTACAGCAATAAAGTAAGAGAGCCGCATGAGATCCCCTAACACAATATTCAATGCCCATCAGAAGTTCTGACACACCACTCGTCCTATAATTAGCTTTTCGTGAAATTTCTAAACCTGAGCGCCTCTAGAATCGTTAGAGAGACGACGACTCATAAAAAGATAAAAAGTCACATCAGTGCATTAATAATTTTGTCAGAAGTGCCATGTCACATGTTCCCTCATATGCGACTAAGGCCCTATGCGGTCTTGTCATTATGCTGCCAAAGTGTCCATTCGACCAAGGCTAGACGAGAGCTCACTATACAGCCGAAGTGTCCATAAGACCAAGGCCAAAGGAGAGCATATATGCGACAACGGCCCTATGCGGCCTTGTCATTATAGGGCCAAAGTGTCCAATCGACCAAGGCCAGACGAGAGCCTGTATTACCAAAATATGATAAAATAGCGACGTTGTCATAAAACAACGCTAATGTTAAATATTTTAGCTACTCCAAAAATAAACGTCGCTATACGTCGCTGTTGGCGACGCATAGCGACGTTTAATGACTGTACTTGAGGTTTTTTTGCAGAATATTCGCTATACGCTTCTTTAATGTCGCTAAATGTCGCTGATTTTTTGATTTAGCGACGATTGATGAAGTTTTTACCGACGTTTATTTTTTAATTGGTGACATTTTTAGCGACATTTTTAACGTCGTAAATTTTTTAATTAGCGACGTTTAGCTTCGTTCAATTTAGACGTCGCTAAAATGTTAATAAAGGATTTTGAGTTTTTTGATTCTCCAATTCTCTCGATCTTCCCCATTCCCTCCTGCACCCTTCGCCCTCCGCCCCGGCGACGTCGACCCCTCTCGACTCCGGTGACCTCTCTTGGCCCCCTGCTACGGTGACCCCGACCCCTTTCCACTCCGGCAACCTCCAACGGCCCCCTGCCCCGGCGCCCCTCGGCCTCGACAACCCCCTCGTCCCCCTGCCCTGACATACCTCGTCCCCGACGACCCCCCTTCTCGATCAGAGGGACATGTAACCCTAACTGTCATGCCCCAGTTCCAAATATAAGGAACTGAGCCACGTGGCAATGGCCAGCGGGTATACTTCGACGGGCATCTCAATCTAATGGACCCAACGGAGTGCACCTAAGCTGTGAAGTACACTGATAAAACCCAACATGTAACACATAGACAGTGAAACTAAATCTCATCCACAAACAACAGAAATATAGAGCACATAGAGAAAACATAACTACTAATGTGCAGAAGAGAAATAAGACAGTAAATGTATCATATTACAAATACGAGAAGAGTCACACGGGAACTAATTCGCTAATACAAATACTGAAAGAAGGGAAACAGTAAGATAACTAGGAACGATATCTGAAAGCTAGATAGAAATATCGTCCCAGGGTGAAGTGACTACCAGAGATCAAACAAAGTCCTCATAAAGGATCTCGTCCTCTGCAACAGGTCCTGCTCCTGGATATACACCCGGTCCGTACTCCTCCGGGTAGTCCTCCTCGCCTAAGCCTGGAAGGGAATCAGGTCCTCAAAGGAACGTAACAAGGTACAAAACAGTATGCCATAGTATAACAGAAAGAAACAAGTACAACGTCAGTGTAATCTAGCATAACCACCTAAGTAAGACACAACTTTGAAGACAATGTTCGACGTGTGAGCTGTCCAAATATAAAATTGTAGCTTCGAACACAGAGACACACGGGACGTACCGTAGCTCTGAGCACAGAGTCACACGGGTGATACTACGACTCCGGATATAGAAATACTACATAAATAGGATAGATACATACATATATATATAGCGCGTGCAGAGTAGCCTAAACATCTAGTAACTGTCTTCCCCTCCCAAAGCGGTCAATGAGTGTTCGCTGAACCTGAACCTCTATCTAACAGTCTCATCATACTGAAGTAACTATCAATAATTATGACCCTAAAGTCATCCCGGATTCTAGTCATGCTGACAGTATCAGGATACAGGAAATCTGGCACTATGACGGTGTCTGAATGTGTCCTAGGGTTCTGATGTAACCAAGTGGGTACATCAAGGTATTGCAAACAATCGTTAACAGACGTTACCAACGAACGTCTGCACCCAGTTACGACCCGGACGCTAAGTAACGATTATAATCCAAAGTGCGCACAATGCATAGAATAAATAAATAGAAATCTGAAAACTGAGATACAGGATGGCAAGGTACACTTGCCTGGATCCGGATGCTGAAGGTGGAGCTCCTGTACAACGTTCAAGTCCGCGGATCCCAAAGTACCTAGAGACGAGATATAATATTAATTAATAAACTATCATGATGCTATTTTGAAATAAGAGGTGACATACGTCTAGCATAGGCTTCAGTCTTAGTTACATATAACTCACATAGACACTAAACTAGAGGGTTGACCCAAGTTGACTAAAGGAACGTTGCATCAAATACGATCAATCATCAGTATAACGTCATCAAACCAAATCTCCAATCTTCTAATATTTATCACGAATTTCAGTCGTTCGAGCTATGCTTATCCTCAACCATACCATCCTTGTATTCACAGACATTATTATGTACATTCAAATATATCATCCTCAAATAAAATAATTATTAATTATCAAACTCTCAATTATATAACCATTATTTTATTATTCTAACACTATTCCACATACATATAGCTACTCCTCAATAAATTCGTTATTAGTTATCAAGCCCTCAATAAATAACCATCTTTATATTATTACAACACCATTTCATATTTATAAACATACTCCTCAATATCCATCATAAAAATGCATGAATGTATTCATAAACCCTAAAGCTCACATGTAGTATGCATGAACCCTAACCCTAACTAGGTTCTCCTTAGCAAATAGCAAACTACACTAAATGAGAAGGGTGAGGAGTTACCCCGGTGGCTGCGGGTGGTGACAGCGGCGATGTTGCGGCTCCGATCAGGGATGACATCGACCGCAGGGGTGGTGCATGTGTCGACCGAGGTGGTGGGAGTGCTCGACTGTGTGAAGGATGTGTTACTCGAGGTGGTGGTCGAGGGGGTGGTGAAGCTGGTCGTGGAGGTGGTGGTGCTGGAGGTGGTCATCATGGTGGTGCTGGCCATGGAGGTGGGGGTCGAGGGTGGTGCTGGTGATGGCAGGTGGAGGTCGAGGGTGGTGAGGATGATGGCCGTGAAGGTGTTGGTCGAGGGTGGCGCTGGTGATGGCGGGTGGAGGCCGAGGTGGCTGCAGCAGCTGCTGGGGGTGATGATGGCGGAGGTGGCGAGTGAAGGTGGTGGTCGTGGTGGTTCGTGGAGGAAGGAAGGAGGGTGGAGGCTGCTGCGGGTGAAGATGTAGCAGCGGGAGTCCGGTGCTCGGGGAGGCTGCTGCGGGTGGTTGGCAACGGCGAGGTGGCGAGTGAAGGTGAGACTCGGCCGGAGTAGAAGCGGGTGGAGGTGTTGGAAGCTTGGCCAGAGAAGAACGGTTAATGGTCGAAGAAGAAATCGGTGATGGCCAGAGTAATGTGGTTTCGTTGAAGAAGAAGAAGTAGTGAAGAAGAAGAATAAGAAGAAGTGAAGAAGAAGAAGAAGAAGAAGAAGAAGAAGAAGAAATAGGAAGTAGTTCGGCTGTGAAGGAAGAAAGAGGGAGGAGAGAGAGGGGGAGGTTTTCCTATAGGGATTAGGGCCGGCACATTGGGAAGGGTGTGAAGAGGAGTGCTTTTATAGGAGAATGGGTGGTTGAGATGAAGGTGCATTTTGAACCAAGGTCCTAGATTCCTCATGAAACAATTGTTCAAAACAAAAGGGGAGAGAGAAAGTGATTGACCGATCCAAGAGAAGGTTGGGGGTTTCTTCATTGGCCAAGACCAATAGGGTGGTGACACCTAGCACCTTATTTGCAAATAAGCCCCTTAACTTTTGGATATTTGTACATGAAGGAAAAGTAATAGAGATTTGGTGTGGGAAGTGGTGTTTGGTGTTATGTAGGGTGAGGGGGTATTGTGTGTTTTGTATGGGCTTCATGAAAGGGGTATTGGATTAAATTGGGGTTAAGTTAGGATTAGTCAAAATTGGTATCCCCAATTTAATTAGCGACGTTTACCGACGTCGCTAATTTTTTGATTTAGCGACGATTGATGATATTTTTACCGACGTTGCTTATTTTTTAATTGGTGACATTTTTAGCGATGTCTTTAACGTCACAAATTTTTTAATTAGCGACGTTTAGCGTCGTTCAATTTAGACGTCGCTAAATTATTAATAAAGGATTTTGAGTTTTTTATTTCCCCCATTCTCTTGATCTTCCCCACTCCCTCGTGCACCCTTCGCCCGCCCGCCCCGGCGATGCCGACCCCTCTCGACTCCGGCGACCTCTCTTGTCCCCCTGCCACGGTGACCCCGACCCCTTTCTACTCCGGCAACCCCCAACGGCCTCCAACCCCGGCGCCCCTCGGCCTTGATAACCCCCCTGCCCCGATGCACCTCGGCCCCGACAACCCCCCTCATAGATTAGAGGGATAGGTAACCCTAATCCTAACCTTATCTCCCTCTTGCGGATATGACACAAACATACTGACACAACACATATACACACACACACTGACACAATACGGACACACAAACACAATACAACATGAACACAGAAACAATGATACAAAACTAGGGTTAGGGCTTGTATAAAGGCAACACAAACATGGATACGACACGAACACATACACATACACGACATGGGACAAGACACAGACCCTAACCCTATCTATCTTCTAGTTAGATAATCTGAGTTAATTAGAAGCAGCCTTGGGTATCAACATCATGTACAATACGATACAGATCTTGACATAAGGAGAATCGTATTGTCACTACCATATTTTCTAGAAAAGAATATTTTAGTAATTTTATAATTAATTAAATATTGTGCAGGTTAAATAAATATTTGTTGTATTATTTAATTATTGTTAGATGTTATTTATTTATTTTGGACTTGTGTTAGTGGACCTAACTAGTTTAATTTAGACTGATGAACCAACACGTATTAATTGTTAGATTTGAGCCCAACTAGAAAACCCATTCATTAGGAGGATGATTAATTTAATTAAACTATTAGACTAGAAGCTTTCCTCCTTAATTATTTCTTCATGAGAGGCCTCAAGGAGTATAATGGATATTACATAGTAGCGTGAGGAAGGGGTAAGGGGGGCCGGCCTATTAAAAAGGGAGAAAAATATTTCTCTCTCCTTTTTTCATTTGAAAACTAGATTTAGAATTTCTCACAACCAAATTCCTTCATTCCTATATCATTTTGCTACCAAATTTCATCCTAATTCCTTTCCAAATTACCATTGGAGACTAGTGGAGCAAGTATCTAGAAGGAGGAAGAAAGGATCTACAAAGAGGAGCAAGGATCTACAAGTTGGAGGACAATTTTATCACATTTGGAGGTTTCATTGGGAATCCATCTTCCAATAAGTATAATTTAGTTTTTTCCTTAATTTAGGTTCTAAATATGAGATTTAACCATGAGAAATTAACCCATATGCATAGGCTGCCCATAGTATTTTGTTTTGTGTTCATAGGAGGCCTATTATAAAAGTTATGGTACTTTTTGTGTCAATTTTGAGAAAATTCCGATATTGACATTTGTTGTGTGTGTCAATTGGTTCTATAGATAAATTTGGCATGTGCTTGTGTGTTTAGGGCTAGTGTCGTGTCCACAATTGGGTACGTGTAGGTCGTATCCCAATAATTTGGTGATACGTGTTGATTTGGGAATTTTTCTTCCGACACGAGACTTTGTGCATGTCACATTTTGACACGGACACGTAGGTTTGTGTTTGACTCTTCGTATTATTCATAAATAATATATTAGACTTGCTCGTGTCCTTTGGGGTATGTTTGGATGTGTGGTGGATTCGTGTCGCAAGCGTATCCTAGATCTAGTGGGATACGGGTGTGGTACGCTCCATGTATTTGTGTAATTATTTCTAGATCTATATTCTTCCATTGTTCTTGGACATGGTGATATGTAATTATATATATATATATATATATATATATATATATATATATATATATATTATTGTGTATATATATTTATGTATTAGTGTATCATAGATCTATGTATCTATTATATCTATGTGTATATATTTTTATGTAGCTATTCTTCTAGATATGTAAGAGCTATTTAATGTTGTAGTATATATATATATATATATATATATATATATATATATATATATATATATATATATATATATATATATATATATATATATATATATATATGTTATATGTTTTTATATTGTGTATGATTATCTATGCATGTACGTATATGTATGTTATGTCATAATAGTTATTATGTACATGTATATGTTTGTGGAGGTGTGTGTATGTTTACATATATTTATATAATTGTAAGTTATATATAGTAGTAATTATATACTATATGTTATATATATTATATATATATATATTGTGTTGTATATAGAGATGGGAATCGCAACAGCAGCTATAGTGACAGTTCAGTGTCACGATGACAGCAGCAGCAACAACATAGCACAGCAGCTGCAGCAGCTATAGCGACAACAGCAACATAACAGCATCAGCAGCAGCAAAAATAGCAACAGCAATAGCAACAGCAGCAGCAGTAGCGACGGCTGCAACAACAACAGCGACAGCAACAGTTCAGCAACAGCGACAACAGGAAAAATTTGTCTCAATAACAGCAGTATCAGTAGTAGTATCAGCAGCTATAGCGACGATCAGCAGGGGTTTTAGTGACAGTTATGCGGTTTTGAATAGATATTATATATTTAAATATAATAGTTATATATATGGTATTAATATATATGTATATATGTTCCTAATTGCTAATTGTGTTTTAGTATACTATATTTATAATTATTAGTTGTTAGCATATATTATTTATGGGTAGTTAGTATAAACAAGGTATTGGATATTACCTTGAAATACCAAGGTAAGTTTCGAGATATTTGGGGATACCTAAGGTATTGGGTTTGTGTATCAAGATTATGGTTTAATGTTGTGGTACCAAATTGGTTCGAAACCAAGGTATCCATTTAATGTTTGTAATTAAGATTTTATATATATTAATATTGTTTAATATGTATATGTGATGCTTTAACTATTGTTTTACGTATCTTGAGATACGGTATCCTAGTATCCTAAGATATAGATTTTATGACCTAGATTCTTATGTTTGAACCCAATATATTTGAGATAGACTCATGCAACCTAGAAATAGATAGTTGGCATAATTGACCATAGTTTGACTATAGTTGACCGGTTTGACTTAGAGTTGACTTAGTTTGACTTTTGACTTAGAATTGGCTTGTTGACCTAAAAATTGACTAGTTTAACTTATTTTCTTTCCAAAACCTTGTATTGATGTTATATTCCATATCTAGGTCTTTGAGGTACCGTGTCAGACATCTGTGAGACTATTCTTTGGACTTCAGGCGAGTATATTCTCTGATAGTTTCTCATTTATGATATCCTCTATGTTCATTGTATCTAGTATAGATATCCATATTTCTTGACACGATGGTTACACGGATTGGTATATCCGGATCTCGTTATGAGATGTTATTCCTTGTATATGGTGTATCTTGTACAAATTTTGTTTTATTGATTATCTTGTGCATGTATATACACTGATTCTCGGGGAGATTTGCTACCTTCCTAGAGAATTTCGTGCCATAGCATACCATGGTTGGATCTACTATACCAGTCGGGGGTGGGGAGTATTTTAGTGTAGATATGTGATCATACCCTCCTTGTGCATATATTGTTCCTTGTGAGTGTTGATCATATACCGCACATATGATCAACCAGGCCATTATACTCTTGTGCAAGTTCCCAAGCCGATCACATGTTAAGCTAGTACTCACACACTTAGACATTAGTATTCTTGTTCATTGTCATATTATTCATTCTTGTATTTATTTCCAGTATTTCCTTATTTTATATCTCTTGTATCTATTGTTGCATCTTATATATTCACATCTATTTATTGTTACATAGTTTTTATCATTGATTAGAACTGCTGTTAGTGAAGTACTCTGCTCCTTTTCTCACTGGATATATTTTTTCCAGATGACACTGAGGAGTGGTACCCTACACATTATGGACCTCAGGATATTGTGGGTTTAGAGTCAGAGACCCTGGCTCAGGAGGGACTTATCCCAACGGAGACCGATGCCCCGGGAATAGTAGCTTCTTAGTATTCTTTTGTACTGGATTTGTCTCCAGCTTATTTTGTTTAGTATTCTTTCAGACTCATTGATGTATTACTTTAGACTCATGAGTTGTATGTGACTATTCATTCTTATCATATTCTTGCTTATTTCTATCTTAGATCTGTGATTGAGTATATTGATATTGTTAGTGGTTCATTATATTGCTAGATAGATTTTTCAGACAGTGTTCTACCGCCGATTCTGCGGCGTAGGCTGGGTGTTGTTTTCGACTTGCATCCCTACATCGGGTGCAGGTCGTGACACATTTTTAGTTGTGGCCCATGCAGGTCTTTCTTTGATATCGTAATTAGTACGATTCGTAGTGGTGCTCTGAATTGAGTGCTATTGCGAGCCTGTGTCAGGATATAGGATATAGGCTATAGGCTGAGAATAGTCAATCACATCTAGAAAAAATTCTTTTGATTTATTCAACTATTTTTCTTTGATATTGATACTTGATCTCTTAAACTGTCCTTTCCTTGAGTGTCTTACATCATGGGCCATATTGATTCTTTCTTTCGCTTTATCTCAGGATGCCGCCTAAGACTAGATCGCAGCAGGGGAGAGCAGTTTCTGAGAGGTCTGCAACATCCCGAGGGCCTGCACTAGTCACTTCTCCGGTGATTGGAGTATCAGCTGCTTTCGGATGTCCACCACCTACTCAGAAGACTGTGCTAGCTGTATCTGAGGGGCTTCCACATCCATCTTCCGTGCCAGCAGAGGCGACACAGATGTTTATACTGTTTCGTGAGATGCTCGAGGCATAGAGGGCTCAGTCTGAGGCACATCAGAGGCAGACCGAGATTTTATGGCAAGGCATCGGGAGTGTTCATCAGCTTGCTCGTGTCGTAGTAGAGAGAGGAGTTCTGGTCCAGTAGCAGGTTATTCCTCGGTTACTCAGCTTTGGCCAGGCAACATTCAGGACTTCAAGAAGCTGGAACCTAGGGTCTTCAAGGGGATGGAGGGCATCATCTATGCTGATGATTGGCTCGAGGACATTGAGCGTCTTATGAGGGTATCCCGTCTTTCTGAGGATCTGAAGGTTGAGGCGGTAGGACTTCAACTGTTCGACATCGTCCGCACTTGGTTCAGGAATGTGCCGATTCTTGTTGATGTGAGACAGTCTTGGGAGGTATTCAAGGACCTCTTCAAGAAGAAGTTCTTTGCTCGGGCAGACAGGCTAGACTTGGGGAGGCAGTTTGAGAGCCTCATTCAGGGGAGCATGTCTGTGGAGGAGTACGCTGCGGAGTTCGGCAGGTTAAGTCGATTTACAGAGTATTTAGTAAAAGAGCCGAAAGTTCGAGCTATTTATTTTCGTGAGGGTCTAAACTGGAAAGTAAAGATTCTCATTCCGTCTTTTTATGAGACATACTCGGAGATACTTGCAGAGGCACGCAAGGTTGAGTGGGAATTGGGTTTGAAGCCCAAGAGAGACCGTGATTCTTTTCTGGGGGCCAACAGTAGTACAGTATCTGCCAAACATCCTCATTTTCAGTCCAGGCCTTTCTAGCAACCACAGCAGCACCAGACTCCAGCTTGGACGCTATTTTACCAGGCACTACAGCAGTAGAGACAGTTACAACAATCTTTCTTCCACTTCTGCAAGAAGCCCGGCCACATTTGGAAAGATTACAGGAAGAGGTTGGGAGTTTGTTTGTATTGTGGTACTGAAGGGCATCATTTGAGAGAGTGTCCTTCCAATCCTCGTCGTGCAGTTCAGGGAGCAGCTTCAGCTCCGAGGGCACAGACAAGACCATCTGCAGTACAACCGAGGGGACCGCTTCCGACACAACAACAACGTTATGTCCAGCAATCAACAGCAGGGAGGTGCACGTCAGGGACGAGCGTTTGCCATGACCATCGAGGAGAATAAATCCACTGGAGATGTCATCGCAGGTTCTATTCTTCTTGATTCTATTTCAGCTTTAGCTTTGTTTGATAGTGGTGATTCTCATAGTTTCGTATCTGTTTCTTTTGCTCTGAAGCATGGTTTGGTAGCTGAATCTTTGCTTAGGACTTGCAAGATCATGACCGGGGGAGGTATTATCCTGGTTAATGATATTTGCAAGGATCGGAGAGTTACTCTAGGAGGCCAGAAGTTGAGTGCATGTCTACTTGTAATGCCACTTTCGAGCTACTATATTATACTCGAGATAGATTTGTTGAGTAGGCACCGTGCTAGCATTGATTGTAGAGGAGGTAGAGTTTTGTTTGGTCCACCAGGAGAGCCATGGTTTGAGTTTGTTAGAGGAGCTGCAGAGCAGGGAGAAGGCATTATTTATGGAGCTAAGGAGTTGCCGCATCTGTTGATAGCAAAGTTCTTGGTTGTGTTTCTTGAGGAATTGCTAGGGTTATCGCCAGATCGAGATGTTGAATTCTCTATGGACTTGGTGCCAGGTTCAGAACCAATTTTGCAATATGTCTATAGGTAAACAACAGCGAGCTGGTCGAGCTGAAGAAGCAGGTGGACGAATTGCAGGATAAGGGGTTTATCAGATCGAGTTCTTCATCTTGGGGAGCCCCGATATTGTTTGTACCAAAAAAGGATGGATCGATGCGCATGTACATTGATTACAGGGCTCTGAATAATCTCACTATCAAGAATAAGTACCATTTGCCATGGATTGATGATCTGTTCAATTAGTTGAGTGGTGCCAAGGTATTTTCTAAGATAGATTTGAGATCAGGTTACCACCAGGTGAAGTTGAAGTCGGAGGACATACCGAAGACTGCTTTTAGAACTTGGTATAGTCAGTACGAGTTTATGGTGATGCCGTTTGGGTTGACTAATGCACCGACAATATTTATAAACTTGATAAACAAGGTGTTCCATCAGTACCTTGACAAGTTCGTGGTGGTGTTCATCGACGACATACTCATATACTCGAAGACACCGGAGGAGCACGAAGAGCATTTGCGGATTGTGTTAGAGGTGCTGAGGAAGGAGAACCTGTACGGGAAGCTATCCAAGTATGAGTTCTTCTTGGACAAGGTAGAGTTCTTGGGGCATGTTGTGACTGGTGATGGTATTTCAATGGATCCAAAGAAGATCGCAACAGTAGAATCTTGGAAGACCCCGAGTTCGGTAGCAGAGATCAGGAGTTTCTTGGGATTGGCAGGCTACTACAGAAAGTTTGTGCAGGATTTTTTGAGGATTACCGAGCCACCAGACTCACCGGGAAGGATGTAGAGTTTGTTTGGATGGAGGATTGTCAGGTTAATTTTGAGGAATTGAAGAAGAGGTTGACGTCTGCTCCTATTTTGACATTGCCATCAGGGTCTGGAGGTTTCACTATTTATAGTGATGCATCGGGGAAAGGTTTAGGTTGTGTTCTTCAGCAAAATGGGAAAGTGATTGCCTATGCATCCAGGCAATTGCGTCCTCATGAGAAGAACTATCCTACCCATGATATGGAGTTGGCAGCAGTCATCTTCGCTCTGAAGTTATGGAAATATTATTTGTACGGAGAGCGTGTGGAGATCTTAACAGACCATAAGACCTTGAAGTACGTTTTCACGCCAAAGGAGTTGAACATGAGGCAGCGTCGGTGGTTGAAACTGATGAAGGATTTTAATATATCTTTGCAGTATCATCCTGGGAAAGCTAATATAGTTGCCGATGCTTTGAGTAGGTATCCGGTAGCTATGTTCTTGACACAAGATCGATATTTGTTGGAGGACTTGGAGATCTTGGGCATTGAGGTGATAGTTCCTGGTTGTGTGATGCAGATGTGGGGATTGCAGATACATTCAGATTTGATGGACAGGATCAAGGCAGCACAGTATGAGGATATATCTCTAAGAAGCATCAGAGCTCAGGTGAGAGCAGGATTGGAGGATGAGTTCACCATTGTCGAGGATGGTTCTTTGCGACATAGAGATAGATTGTGTGTGCCTAGTGGGGAGATGCATGAGGAGGTGTTGCAAGAAGCACATTGCTATCAGTATTCCATACATCCAGGTGCCAACAAGATGTATCGGGATATGCGAGAGAGTGCGTGGTGGTATGGCATGAAGAGGGAAGTGGCACAGTTTGTATCCAGATGCTTAGTGTGCTAGCAGGTGAAAGTCGAGAGGCAGAGGCCAAAAAGTTTACTTCAGCCATTACCCATTCCAGAGTGGAAGTGGGAGCACAGTATGGATTTTGTGTCTGAACTTCCACGATCTCCCGGAGAAAAAGATGCGATTTGGGTCATCGTTGATAGGTTGATCAAGTTGGCCCACTTTTGCCTTTCAATGTGGGTTTGTCTACGGAGAAGCTGGCAGAGATGTATGTGAGGCAGATCGTCAGGATATATGAAGTTCTCGTCAGCATAGTCTCGAATCGGAATAGTCGTTTCACTTCTCATTTCTGAAGGAGTTTGCAGGCGAGTTTGGGCACTCAGCTCAAGTTTAGTACTGCATATCATTCCCAGACAGATGGGCAGTCAGAGAGGACTATTCAGACTCTTGAGGATATATTGCGCACTTGTGAACTAGATTTTGGAGGTTTTTGGGAGGACCATCTCCACTTGGTACAGTTTGCTTACAACAACAGCTACCAGGCTAGTATAGAGATGTCACCTTTTGAAGCTCTGTACGGTCGGAGATGTCGTATTCCCTTATCATGGGACGATGTTAGAGAGAGAGAGAGAGTTTTGCTTGGGCCAGAGATGGTTGTGGATGCAGCAGAGAAGGTTCAGTTGATCAGAGACAGACTTCGTGTGGCGCAGGACAGACAGCGGCATTGGGCTGATATCCACCGGAGACCTTTGGAGTTCGAGGTATAGTTTTAGATTTTATTTTGTGCTTGTTATTGGTTGTTTGTTATAGATTAAGTTTTTAAGGTTGTGTTTTGTGCTAGGTGGGTGGTTTGGTGTTTCTGAGGATTTCTTCGATACGAGGCACAATTCGCTTCGGTGGAGGCGGGAAGCTTAGTCCGTGATTTATCGGACCTTTCACTATTCTAGAGAGGATCGGTACAGTTGCTTATAGACTAGACTTGCCACATTCATTGGAGAGTGTGCATAACGTGTTTCACGTATCGCAGATAAGACAGTAGGTGGCAGATCCTAGTCATGTATTGGATCACTCAGAGATAGAGGTGGGCCCTACTCTTAGCTATCCAGAGCAGCCAGTTGAGATTCTGGATCGGAGAGAGAAGGTGCTGAGGAACCAGACTATTCTTTTGGTACACATCGTATGGAGGCATCACTCAACGGGGCAGTCTACCTGGGAGAGAGAGGATGAAATGCGAGAGCGTTATCCATATTTGTTTGTGCCTTGAGGTATGTTCTTTCATAGTTAGTTCTGTTCTTTTGTTATGTTCTGTTATTGTCTGGGGGGTAGTTTTCGTCTTTGAATTTCAAGGACAAAATTATTTTAAGGAGGGTAGACTTGCCACTACCATATTTTCTAGGAAAAGGTATTTTAGTAATTTTATAAATAATTAAATATTATGCATGTTAAATAAATATTTGTTGTATTATTTAATTATTGGTAAATGTTAGTTATTTGTTTTGGACTTGTGTTAGTGGATCTAACTAGTTTAGTTTAGACTCATGAACCAACACGTATTAATTGTTAGATTTGAGCCCAACTAGAAAGCCCATTCATTAGGAGGATGATTAATTTAATTAAACCATTAGACTAATAGCTTCCCTTCTTAATTATTTCTTCATGAGAGGCCCCAAGGGGTATAATGGTTATTATATAGTGGCTTTAGGAAGGGGTAAGGGGGGTCGGCCTATTAAAGTGGGGGAAAAATATTTTTTTCTCCTCTTTTCATTTGAAAACTAGATCTATAATTTCCCTTAACCAAATTCCTTCATTCCCATATCATTTTTCTACCAAATTTTATCCTAATTCCTTCTTAAATTATCATTGGAGATTAGTGGAGCAATGATCTAGAAGAAGGAAGCAAGGATCTATAAAGAAGAGCAAGGATATACAACTTGGAGGCCAAATTCATCACATTTGGAGGTTTCAATGGGAATCCATCTCCCAATAGGTATAATTTAATTTTTTTTCTTTAATTTAGGTTCTAAATATGAGATTTAACTATGAGAAATTAACCCATATGCATAGGCTACCCATACGATTTGGTTTTGTGTTCATATGAGGCCTATTATGAAAGTTATGTTGCTTTTTGTATCAATTTTGGGAGAATTTCGAGATTAATATTTGTTGTGTGTGTCAATTGGTCCTTAGATCAATTTGGCATATGCTTGTATGTTTGGGGCAAGTGTCGTATCCATAATTGGGTACGTGTAGGTCGTATCCCAATAATTTGGTGATACGTGTTGTCACACCCCAGTCCCAAAATACCGAAGGACTAGACACGTGGCAATGGCCAGCAGCACACAATAATGGGCAAACCCAATTTAATGGATCTATCAATGTATACTTAAGCTGTAAAACATCAATCAGGGTCTCTAATCTCATCCACAGAAATGAATACACAATATCAGAATATAAAAAAATACCAAGTCACAATAAAATATAAGTCGGGGAACAACCCGATAATGAGTTTGATACATCAACTCAATAAACTGGAAATAAAAGTCTAACAATAGAAATAACTGAGTATAGAATGTGCATATACTCAGGAGAAATCCTCAGCTATCACCTCGTCCTCGGCTCCTGGTAGTGCTCTGAGAAGTGCTCCTGTTCCGTACACCTCAGGATAGATATCTTCTGCTAACCCTGGGGACACAATCCAGATCCAGGTCCTCAGGGGACATAGCAAGGTACAAAATAACTCATGCCAAAATAAATGCAGTGCAGCAAACAAATGAAACAATAGGGTAAATATATAACCAGCTAAGTGATATGCAAGTGAGAGTTTTAGTCATACTCGGGTTGAGACTACTATAGGATCGGTGTCGGAGAAACCCATAGCAGTATTCTCTCGAAGGGCCAGTAATGTACCAAAGCTCTGTGTCAGAGTCTAAGGCACTTCAAGTAAAGTATTATATATATATATATATATATATATATATATATATATATATATATATATATATATATAATAAGCCTTTTATATGGTAAATCTCTCTCCATCCAATGTAATCACACGTCACAGGTTCACGATGTATAATGTCCATGCCACGCAGGATCATATCTAATGCAACATGACATAATAAAATCTAAGCATGTATAATGTATATGTCCAAATCCTGTATCCTATACAGAATCACCATGAATATCTCAGGAAGATTCTGCCTCATGAATAGTGTCAGGTTATAACGTACTTAATAATGCAAGCACGAGAATACATAGGGTCTCGATATCCATGTCTAGATGACATTACACAACTCTGCGTGCAGGGTTGGCACCCGACTATTAATCGGACGCTTAGTAAAGTCATACGGTCCTAGGTCAAGCATGTACAATAATATATAAATAAGTCAAGAAAATAAGTAACAAAACTGCAATGTTGGCAAGGTACACTTGCCTGGATTTTGGTTACCAACTGCGGCTCTGGTTTCAGCGGGTTCTGCAGGTACTTCTCTGGTTGCTAAAATAGACATCACCATCAGGTTCAGAAGACATCAAATAGCCAGAAATGCCTGTCCTTGAGTCTAATTTGGACACAGGGGCAAAAATGACAGTTTCTGCTCAAAGCGGGTCCACATGTGGCCCACTTCGCACCAAAAAACGTGTCAGGAACAATGGTCTCAAAATCTGTCAAACTTAGTGTCAACAAGTTCAGAACGACGATACGAACTCAATAGAACTTCCAGAATTGGATTCCGATGAGCCGATCACAAAATCGCCCGTCAAGTTGAGCCGCGGGCCCACGATACGTGATTTTGTCAACGTTCTCAGAATCGAACCAAACTTGGGTCACAGGACCAGCATATTGCTACGAGTCCGATGGCATAAGTTTTGTTTTGATCCGACATGTGTACATAAAGTTACAACAAGATTCAGAACAGGCGGATATGGGGCGTTGCCGGTGGATACGCGTTGATTCCGGTGTGCATGCACATCCAAATCAACTTCTGCGAAATCCCGCACGTCCGTATCGACGGTGCGCACCTTTCGTGAAGATCGCACGCGACCAAGTCGTCCAGTTTGGCGGGGCGCACTCAGTTTCGGGGTGAAACGGGGTATTGATTTTCCTGTTTTTGGATCGCGGTTTACGATCACCACAGGACGCGACGCACCGAGCGGGTTGTACGGGCATCGAGAGGGTTACACAGTCTACGCGTCCCAACAGACGGAACTGAAAATGGGGCAGCGAGGAGAGATAACGGGTTACCTGAACAGGGCTTCGCGAAACTGGATTTCTCGTATCCTCGTGTCGTCTTGACACTGTGCTATGTCCGGGTCAGCCATGTCAGGGGATTGGTTCAGCGAAGACTCGCCGTGGCTAGGGCAGCGCTGGGGCTGAGCTGCAGGTCAGAGTCGGGGTGGCTGGGCGGAGCTGCAGGGAGGCGGAGGCGGCTCTACGGGGAGAGGTACTGGGGGCTCGGGGAGACGGAGGCAGAGGCTGTCCGGCGCCGGGGACCGCGGAGCTAGGGCGTTGGGCACAGAGAGGTTCAGGGCGGAGAGAAGACAGGTGGTGGTGGAGACGGCGGGGAGAGGTGGTTGTCGTAGGGTGGCTGCGTGTTGTGGGTCAGGGAACGGCGGAGGACGGGTTGGGAGACGGTGATGGTGGTGGTACTGGGCTTTAGGGAGGAGGGCGGTGCTGGGGTTCGTCAAGGAGACGGCGAGGGGCTAGGGGTTTGGTCGAGGCGAAGGGGATCAACGAGGCTGAGACGGAGGAAGGTGGAGTCGGGGAAGGAGGAAGAGGGAAGATGGGGGCTCGGGGTGCTAGGGCTCAGGCGGCCGGGGTCGGGGAGAGGGCTTAGGGTTCTGGCAAGGGAGATAGGTGGTGGTGCGAGGACGGCCGAGGGTTTTATAGGTCGGGGGCGAAGTAACCGCCGCGGGGAGGCAGGGCGATTACGGGCAGAGAAATGGGGTCGTAACGGGCGGAGGATACTGCAGAAACGGCCGGAGAGGCGGCCGGATTTTGCAACGGCCGGCGGGTTCGGGGGGGGGGGACGTTACTGTAGCAGGAACTAAGGAACGGGTCGGGTTCGGGTCGGGTCGAGTTTTGGGCCGGATCCGACCCAATAAGGAATTTGGGTTGGGTTGGTTTAAACCGGTCCGGTCCGGTTCGGTTTAGCTTGGTTTATTCTGAAATAAACTGGGTTTATTTCTAGGGTTAAATTGGTTTATTTAAAACTTGGTTTTTAGGTCTTTAAAAATACTTCCGGGGTCCAATAAATTTCAGGAAAATTACTCTATGTCTAATTTTTCATTTTACACCAGAAAATATTATTTTTATAATATTTTAATATTTAATAAATATATTTAAAAATTATTTAATTTCAAAATACCTTGATTTAATTAGTTAAAAAAATCACCAAAAAATTCTAGAAAATTCATTTTTAAAAACTAAATTTTTTTGGGGGTTTATAATCTACCCCCTTAAGAGGATTGCATCCTCGCAATCAAAGAATAACCGGTCAACAGAGATGACACGGTTGTAAACCTTGTTAGAAGCACATTACTATCAAGAAGAATCAAGGTCGAGGGTTTTAAGAATTACACATAGGGACAATTATTTTCCTAAGTAATGAAAGTTATAAAATTTCTAGAAGAAAGAAATCTAGTAAGAAAACTACAGTTTTAGAAAAACTAGGTTTTTATCAAAACATACTAGGTTATTAATTATTAGCCAGTTGAAAAACTACTAGGTCAAGGCTAAGGTCACGAACCAGCAGGCACGAACTAAAGCAAATCTAGAAACAGATAACTACGAAGACTTACGCGCATTAGCTATTCCAAGAGTCTGCGCGTCCTCCAAAGTCATGGCGAAAGCTTGTCCGCGTCCTTGAGGTGGTGCCCTCTGCTGTTGCTGGGCTTGCTGGAAGGGTGCTGCTCGAGGCGCCAAGGGTAGCCTTGGTTGATATCCTCCTGGTGCTGGTAGAGCTTGTTGGTTGACTATTGGTGCTTCTTCTCTACGCTCAGGGCATTCCCTCACTACATGTTGTCTGGATCCGCAAGCTAAGCATAACCCGAGTTTACGTCTACACTCTTTCTCAACATGGCCTATCTTGCCACAGTAGTGACAAGTATGAAGAGTTAGGGATTTGGATGCAGCTCCCTGTGGTGCTTGATGCAGATGAGGTTTCTTGGCAGCTTCTCCATTCGGTGCTCTGGCTGGTGCTGATGTGGAAGGCCTCTTCAGGTTGGACTCTCGTCTGGTGACGCGCTCCATACGTCGAGCTGCAGCAAGGACGTCTGTGTACGAAAGAGGTGCAAAGGATCCAATCATTCTTTGTAGCTCAAAGTTTAGCCCATCAAAGAACTTCTCAGCCTTCTCTTCTTCTGTCGGGATCAGGGAAGGGGCGAAGCGACTCAGTCGAATGAATTTCGCGTTGTACTCTTCCACCGTCATAGTATCCTGAGTGAGGCGATTAAACTTGTTCCGCAGTTCTGATCGAGTGATAGCTAGAATGTATATCTCCTGAAAGAGTCTGGAGAACTCCTCCCAAGTGACTCGGTCTGGTCCGAGCCGTGTCTCCTCAGATAGCCACCAGTGATGTGCGTTGCCCGTCAATTATATTCTGACAGCAGTTATCCAATGTTCCCGTGGAAGCTCAGCTGCTTCTAATTGATGTTGAGTGTTGGTGAGCCACTCATGAACTTCTGTGGGCTCCTCCTTGCCTGAGAAGGTACGGGGCTTCAGTTGGCAAAAATTAGTGATAGAGCCCGTCGATGGCCGTCGAGCTGGTAGGTTGGCCTGCTCCAGTGCAGTTACTAGGCTGTTCCTCAAGTACTCCGCCTCGTGACGCTGAGCTTCTTGATGAATTTTTTGTTGAGCTTGAATCATTGCGTAGATCATTGGAATATCTGTTGCCCGTCCATTGTCTGCCCTTATAGGAATACAGGCATTGGTGGTGTGAACTGCGGCGGAGGTGGGATGTCATCACGTCAAAATCTAGAAGCATACTGATCTGCTAGGCTGCTTCGGTGAGTAGAGGGATCTCCACTCAATGGTATCACTTTATCTTCTCCTTAGGTGGCTACAACACCTATTGGTGTTCTTGTTGGAGTTTCATCGTTTGCTCGTGAATCCATTAATCTGCATCAAAAATAAACTATAAGAGGCGTACAGGAATCAAGGCAGGATTGAATCCGATATAGATATCAAGAACGATTCAAGCAAGTGGATGAGATCCTAAAAACTTATCCTATTCTTACTGCAGGTTTGCTCGGTCCCTAAGTTGAAACCGAACAATTTTAGTCGTTGACCTGCAGGGCCACCACAAAAACCATGTCACGCACCAGTCCCAAAATACCGAGGGACTAGACACGTGGTAATGGCCAGCAGCACACAATAATAGGCAAATCCAATTTAATGGACCCATCAATGTGTACTTAAGCTATAAAACATCAATCATGGTCTGCTAATCTCATCCACAAAAATGAATACACAATATCAGAATATAAAGAAATACCAAGTCACAATAAAATATAAGTCGGGGAACAACCCGATAATGAGTTTGATACATCAACTCAATAAACTGGAAATAAAAGTCTAATAATAGAAATAACTGAGTATAGAATGTGCATATACTCAGGAGAAATCCTCAGCTATCACCTCGTCCTCGGTTCCTGGTACTGCTCCGAGAAGTGCTCCTGTTCCGTACACCTCAGGATAGATATCTTCTGCTAACCCTGGGAACATAATCCAGATCTAGGTCCTCAGGGGACATAGCAAGGTACAAAATAACTCATGCCAAAATAAATGCAGTGCAGCAAATAAATAAAATAATAGGGTAAATATATAACCAGCTAAGTGATATGCAAGTGAGAGTTTTAGTCATACTCGGGTTGAGACTACTATAGGATCGGTGTCGGAGAAACCCATAGCAGTATTCTCTCGAAGGGCCAGTAATGTACCAAAGCTCTGTGTCATAGTCTAAGGCACTTCAAGTAAAGTAATATATATATATATATATATATATATATATATATATATATATATATATATATATAATCAGCCTTTTGTATGATAAATCTCTCCCCATCCAATGTAATTACACGTTACAGGTTCACGATGTATCATGTCCATGTCACGCAGGATCATATCTAATGCAATAAGACATAATAAAATCTAAGCATGTATAATGTATATGTCCAAATCCTATATCCTATACAGAATTACCATGAATATCTTAGGAAGATTCTATCTCATGAATAGTGTCAGGTGTCCTGGGTTATAACGTACTTGATAATGTAAGCACGAGAATACATAGGGTCTCGATATCCATGTCTAGATGACATTACACAACTCTGCGTGCAGGGTTGGCACCCGACTATTAATCGGACGCTAAGTAAAGTCACACGGTTCTAGGTCAAGCATGTAAAACAATATATAAATAAGTCAAGGAAATAAGTAACAAAACTGCAATGTTGGCAAGGTACACTTGCCTGGATTTTGGTTACCAACTGCGGCTCTGGTTTCAGCGGGTTCTGCAGGTACTTCTTCGGTTGCTGAAATAGACATCACCATCAGGTTCAAAAGACATCAAATAGCCAGAAATGCCTGTCTTTGAGTCTAATTTGGACACAGGGGCAAAAATGACAGTTTCTGGTCAAAGCGGGGTCCACATGTGGCCCGCTTCGCACCAAAAAATGTGTCAGGAACAACGATCTCAAAATCTGTCAAACTTAGTGTCAACAAGTCCAGAACGACGATATGAACCCAACAAAACTTCCATAATTGGATTTCGATGAGCCGATCACAAAATCGCCCGTCCAGTGGAGCTGCGGGGCCCACGATACGCGATTTTGTCAATGTTCTCAGAATTGAACCAAACTTGGGTCACAGGACCAGCGTATTGCTACGAGTCCGATGGCACAAGTTTTGTTTTGATCCGACATGTGTACACAAAGTTACTATGAGATTCAGAATAGGCGGATACGGGGCGTTGCCGGCGGATACGCGTTGATTCCGGTGTGCACGCACATCCAAATCAACTTCTGCAAAATCCCATACGTCCGTATCGATGGCGCGCACCTTTCGGTGAAGACCGCACGTGACCAAGTCGTCCCGTTTGGCGGAGCGCACTCAGTTCCGGGGTAAAATGGGGTATTAATTTTCCTGTTTTTGGATCGCGGTTCGCGATCGCCACAGGACGCGACGCACCGAGCGGGTTGCACGGATATCGAGAGGGTTACACAGTCTACGTGTCACAACAGACGGAACTGAAAATGGGGCAGCAAGGAGAGAGAACGGGTTACCTGAACTGGACTTCGCAAAACCGGGTTTCTCGTGTCCGCGTGTCGTCTTGATACTGTGCTGTGTCCGGGCTGTGTCCGGGTCAGCCGTGTCCGGGGATTGGTTCAGCGGAGACTCGCCGTGGCTAGGGCAGCGCTAGGGCTGAGCTGCAGGTCAGAGTCGGGGCGGCTGGGCGGAGCTGCAGGGAGGCAGAGGCGGCTCTGCGGGGAGAGTTGTTGGGGGCTCGGGGAGACGGAGGCGGAGGCTGTCCGGCGCCGGGGACCGCGGAGCTAGGGTGTCGGGCACAGAGAGGTTCAGGGCGGAGAGGAGACAGGTGGTGGTGGAGACGGCGGGGAGAGGTGGTTGTCGTAGGGTGGCTGCGTATTGCGGGTCGGGGAACGGCGGAGGACGGGTTGGGAGACGGTGATGGTGGTGGTGTTGTCACCACCCCGTTTCCAGAGCCGGATATTTTTTTTATATTTTAATTTGGGTTAATTATGTATTATTTATAATTAATTGTATTTATAATTAATTAATGATTGTATTATTTTATATTGATTGTTTTAGGATTTTGGCTAGCCTGGACCCATGTCAAACTCTAGTGGACCCATGTCAGACCCAGCCCACACCCCTGTGAGACCTATTTTTGGGTTTTAGAATATTTATTATATTTTTAGTGGGTTAGTGGGAGAGATTTGGAGTTAGTTTGAGTGCTTTTGGAACCCGAAACCCAAAACCCAAGTTAGGAGGGCATTTTGGTCTTTTGGCTTGTTGTAACCCTTTATCCTTGCTCCCAGACCCGACCCCATCCCACTCCCAGACCGTGAGCACAGCAGGAGCAGCCCCCACTCTCCTATTCTCTTCTTTTTCTTCTTCTTCTTCTTCTCCACTACTTCTTCTTCTTCCTTTCTCCTTCACAAGTAAGTTTCTCCATTTTTTTCTCCTTCTTCCTTCCATTTCTTCTACTTGTGTTAACCCTAACCCTACATTTTTCTCCAACCTAGGTGGATAGAGCTTAGATTTGGTGTTGGAACTAGATTTGGGAGCTTGGAAGCTTGGTTTGGTGGATTTGGAGCTTTTTGGAGATTTTGGCTTGGGATTCCAACTCCCAAGAGGTAAACCCTAATTTTCTCCTTGTAATTACTCTTTTATAGTGTAATTAATAGTTTAGAATCTTCCTAGACCCTTCGGCTACCCGTGGGAGGAAGTTTGAACTAGTTTGGTAGTGTTTGGAGACTTTAACACTAGATTTTGTGTCAATTTTGGGTGGAATCCGAATTTGGCCCAATTTTGGGTGATGCCCTAGGTTAGATGGACCTAGGTAGATGTTGTCGGGTGTCTTGAGGGTGAGTGCGTGTCTCCGTTCGGACACGGGAAGCCGCGTAACGGAAAAACGGACATTTCGGGCAAATTTGGGGCTTTTTATCGTCGCCAATTCTGAGTATGTGCGCGTTTCCGTCACGGACCTAGAATCGATGCGGGAGCACTTTTTCTAGGATCTAGGCATCGTTTAGAGCACGTGGGTAAATTTTGGGCCAATTCCGAGTTCGTTTGGTGTGTGTTTCAGGAGATTTTTCGAACCGCGCACCGCGTGTTAGTCGAAATGACCGAACGGTCATTTCGACTTGGTTTTCTCGTTTCGGGCTTGTGCGCGCGTTGGGTTAGTATCGGGGAGTGTGTGCTAGAGTTTTCGAGTTATATTTTATATATTTTAGGGTGTTGGTGAGTGTCGGGGTCGTTGGGCGTGAGTGGGGCGTGTTGTTGTGTGTTGTGGTTGAGTGGTATTGTGTCTCTCTATATATATTTATAAGCGTCTATATATGTATATATATTTTATATATATGTGTGTATTTATATCTATGTGCTTGTGTATGTATATGCCTATGTGTATATATATATATATATATATATATATATATATATATATATATATATATATATATGTAGATGTGTAAGAGTGTGTGTGAGTGTGTTGATATGTATATATATATATATATGTGTATGTGTTTATATATATATATATATATATATATATATATATATATATATATGATTATGAGTTTGAATTTATGTATATATGTATATATATTTATATATATATGTATGAGTGTTTCTGTGTGTGTGTGAGTGTGTGTGAGAGTGAGTGTGTGAGTGAGGATATATATAGATATATATTTGTGTTTGAGTGTGTGAGTGTGTATAGGTATAGATATATATAGATATATTAGTGTGTATATATATATAGATATATGTGTGTAAATATATAGATATGTGTTTGTGTATATAATTATGTGTGTGTGTGTGTGTTGATATGTGTTTGAGTATGTGTGAGTGTTAGATATATATAAGTTAGTGTGTATATATATATCTATAGAGTTATATATATGTATATATGTGTATGTATATATATATATAGTGATATATATATATGTGTGTATGTATATAGGAGTGTGTGTGTGTGTGTGTATGAGAGGGGGGGGGAGGCCACAGCAAACTGGAACAGCAGCAGCAGCATATTGCTGCACTGAGCAGCAGCTACAGCAGCAGAAACAAGAGCAGGGCAGCAGCAATAGCAGCAGCCATGCTGCAGCAATAGCAGCAGCTAGGTAGCAGCAGCAGCAGCAGCAGCAGCAGCAGGGTAAACAACAAATGCGAGGGAGAGGAAGAGGTATATATATATATATATATATATATATATATATATATATATATATATATAGATTGATTGATACATAGTTAGATAGTAGAGGGATGGGTTAGATAGATATATAGATTGATAGATAGATAGACATATACATAGATAGCTAGATAAATAGATAGGTAGATATTAGATAGCTAAGTAGTTAGATAGATGCATAGATAGATAAATAGATATATGATAGATAGATGGATAATAGGTAGTTAGATAGATACGTATATAGATAGATAGATTAATAGGTAGATGGATAGATAGACGGATTGATAAATAGTTTGATAGATAGATAGGTAAATTGATAGATAACTAGATCTATAGTTAGATAGATATTAGAGATTATTGATAGATAGACATATAGATAGATAGGTAATGGAAAGATAGATGGATATATAGTTATATAGCTAGCTAGATAGTTAGATATCTATAGATAGGTAAATAGGTAGATTAATAGATAGATAATTAGATATATAGTTAGATAGGTAAATACTAGATATAGATAACTAGTTAGATAGTTAGATAGATAACTAGATAGGTAGATGTTTAGGTAGAGGGATAGCTAGATATATAGATCTATATGTATAGGTATATACATATAGCTAGGTAGATAGTTTATATATCTAGATATAGAGATACATATATATTTATGAGGAGGGTAAGGTAAGGTAAGGTAAGGTAAGTTAAGGTATGTAGATACCTAGGTATATGCCTATATGTAATAGATATATATATTTTAGCCTAGATTATAACTAGATATATATGTTTATGCATAGTTAGTTATCTAGAGGGGTAGTCGGGTTGAGTTTAGAGCGGTATCTCAATACCTTGAGATACCGAGGTATCTCAATACCTTAGGATAACCAAGGTATTGGGTTTCGAGCGGGGGTTTTTGAGCAATAGCCTAGGAATAGTATTGGAGTGATTTTTATATGCTTACGTTTATATATTTATTCGTGCTAGCATAGGTTTTAGCGGGTTTAGGCGGGGTGCGTGGCCTAGGTTGAGGTATCGGATACCGAGGGTATTCCGGTATCTCAAGGAGGCGAGTTTGAGAGTTTTCTAGCTTAATGACCTCGGTTTGACCTAGAATTTCAGGAGCACCCTAGTTTAACCCAGACTTGACCGTAGTTGACTCGGTTGACCGCCAAAGTCAACTTTTGACCTAGTTTTGACGCAGAGTTGATTTTTAGACCTAGAGTTGACTTTTTAATCCAGATTTTACCGGTTTGACCCGTTTGACCTAGAACGACCCTAGAAGCCTATTTTTAGTTATTTTATATCTGTTTAACTCATTAAAACCCTGTTTAACCTTGCTTTTCGCATTAGGTCCTTGCGACACCGGTTCGGATCGCTAGTTGCTCAGGACGTCAGGCGAGTACATTTTCTGATAATTTTTATTATCTGATGATTATTATGATTCAGCTTCTAGTATAGTATCATATGATTATTCTGGCACAATACGGGACACTGACTGGTATTTCTGGATTCATTTACTTACGACATGCACATTTCATATTTCTGACCTCTATTCTGGAATCACTACTGGCATCACCTACAAGCATCACTACAGGCATCATTCATGTTCAGGCTGGACTCATCTTGATTTGCGTGTCGGGTCTTGGATCTACTTGTATTAGTCGGGGCAGGGAAATACTCGAGTAGACATGTAAACATTCCCATCTGGAATCATCAGGAATCACTCCCTCTGGTCTAATCTGGAATGATAGCAGCCGCGCACCCAGTGCGCGGTGAGCCGTACTTACCCCTAGCCGTTTACATATCGAAACAAGTATTTCAAAGACACCGAGTTCATTCTTTATAGTCTGGACTCTCATGCATTTCTTGACTTGTCTCACTTACATGTTTCTGGACTTGACTCACTACATGTTTTTCATGCTGGACTCACTACACGTTCATGTGTACGGACTTGATCTTAGCTTAGATTTCCTGTATCTTGCAGTTATTACTATCTTGCTCTGATATCCATGCATCTTTACTTTTATGCACCAGTGATTTATATATTTCTTGTTTCATACTTGCTTCATTTTTCTTGCTACTTGCTATAACTGTTTTATAGTTTTTATTATTTAAATGGAACTGCTGTTAGAGATGTACTTGCTCCAGTCCTGACTGGACATATTTTTTTAGAGTATCCGGAGGATTGGTATCCGACGTTTTATGGACCTGAGCCTGTCGATGGAGCAGACAGGGACCCTCTAGTTTAGGAGTGATTTCCGAGTTGGTAGCCGGGATCACTAAGATCTTGTTGTTGTTTTTATTAGCTTTTAGCACCGGATTTGTCTCCGGTTTTGGATTGAGACCTTATTTGTATATTATTTTTGGATGATGTATTATTATTATTGATGTTGTGGTTGTTGTAGTAGTTGTTGTTGGTTAGAATTTAGAGTTGTTAGTCTTCTTTGTTATCTTATCATGCTTAGATTCGTGATTGAGTACTTGAGATTATCATTATGATATTGCTCCTCCGTTTGGAGTTGAGATCTTGACAGGTTTATACATATATTGTGTGGTTGCCCTCCTTTTGGAGAGGTCATGGCAGATTTTTCTGTGAGACATAGATAGATATGGTTGACCTAGAACGGACCTTACAGCGTTCTACCGCCGATGCTGCGGCGTAGGCTGAACGTACCCACGACTCATGCCCGATTTTCTGGGTGCGGGTCGTGACACGTTTTTGGTGGCGGCCCCATGCAGGTCTCGATTCGCAATTAGTGCGATGTCGTGGTGGTACAACAACTTAGTTGTACTGCTGCGATCCTGCTCTAGGATATAGGATCTAGGATGAGAGTGTACTCAATCACGACTAGGAATAATTCCAATCTAATTATTCTGAAATTGCTTCTTTTGAAATATTACTGTCATTCTTTGATGATATCGTATCTTGCGCCGTATTGACTTCTTTTGATCTGTGTTCAGGATGTCTCCGAAGACACGATCTTGTCATACCGTTCCAACAGTTGCCACCGAGAGGTCTGCTACCTCTCGTCCAGCTCGTATTCAGGCAGCTGCTACCGCTCCACTCACCACTCCTGCGGTCGAAGGATCTTCTGTTTCTCTCGGGGATCCTCCTCCGCTTATCGATCCGAGGACTACCCCAGTCGTTCCGGTGGTTCCTCCACCACTTCCTGCTCCAGTAGATATTGTGCAGTTGTTTGCGTTCTTTAGGGGGATTATGGACGCGCAACACCGTCAGGTGGATGTGATGAGGCTGGGCATTGAGAACGCCCACCAGGTGGCCATGACAGCAGTGGATAGGGTGGCACAGATTCAGCCACAGGCAGATCAGATTCAGCATCCGAGGCCGGGTAGTATCATTGACTTTCAGAGGATGCGGCCCAAGGAGTTCCGTGGTACAGAAGGGATCCTGTACGCGGATGACTGGATAGAGCAGATCGAGGGGATCTTCAGGCTGGCGCAGATTCCAGACAGCATACAGATAGAGGCAGCGGGCAGTCAGATGTTCGACCTTGCTTTGACGTGGTATCGTACAGATACGAGGATTGCGGCGCCAGGGCTTACTTGGGAGGCTTTCAAGAGGCTTTTTAAGGAGAAGTTTTTCCCAGATGTGGCGCTCAGTGCTTTGGAGAGCCAGTTTGAGGCACTCGTCCAAGGGAGCATGACGGTGGACGAGTACGCAGCGGAGTTCTGCCGTCTGGGCAGATTCGTGGAGGGATTGAGTGAGGCAGCAAAGGCGAGGAAGTTTCGCAAGGACTTGGTCATGGCGGTCAAGTCTTTGACCAGGAGCGACCACGATGCGACTTTCGAGCAGATAGTAGGAGATGCTCAGAGAGCAGAGGATGACTTGGAGCTCAAGTCCAAGAGAGGCAGGGATGATTAAGGCAGTGCGAGTGGTAGTGCGGGACCAGCTAAGCGTCCCTGTGTGCAGAAGGCAGCACAGCAGGGTCAGGATCAGAGGGTGCCCACTTGTTCCTACTGCAGGAAGGCAGGACACACTTGGGATATTTGTAGGAGGAGGTTGAAGGTGTATTTGTTCTGTGGATCCGCTGCTCACCAGATGCAAGATTGCCCCACTGCACCTCCATTGGGTGGAGCACAGGATCGGAGAGTCGGAGCTAGGCCACCTGTGGCACAGCATCATGCCCCGCACGAGCAGAGGGATACACCCCAGCAGGGCAGGGCTTATGCGTTGACGGTCAAGGAGGCCGATGCTACGGGTGTCGGGTTAGCAGGTCTGTCTCTTTGTTCTTCTTCCTGTCCTTTTTATTCCTTGTGGTATGCTTCATTAGTACCTGTTAGACTTTTCTATGTGCTGTGGTAGATAGTGTAGTGACCCTGATTGAGACTGTGATAACACGACCAGTAGGACCCTGATCTTGTATGTTGTTTAGGTAGAATTCTTGACTGTGATTGTTGGGGGTTTGACCTAGAAGGAGTGTGATTGACTTTAAATTTTGAGGACAAAATTTTCTAAGGAGGATAGGCTTGTCACCACCCCGTTTCCAGAGCTGGGTATTTTTTATATTTTAATTTGGGTTAATTGTGTATTATTTATAATTAGTTGTATTTATAATTAATTAATGATTGTATTATTTTATATTGATTGTTTTAGGATTTTGGCTAGCCTGGACCCATGTCAGACTCTAGTGGACCTATGTCCGACCCAGCCCACACCCCTGTGAGACCTATTTTTGGGTTTTAGAATATTTATTATATTTTTAGTGGGTTAGTGGGAGAGATTTGGAGTTAGTTTGAGTGCTTTTGGAACCCGAAACCCAAAACCCAAGTTAGGAGGGCATTTTGGTCTTTTGGCTTGTTGTAACCCTTTATCCTTGCTCCCAGACCCGACCCCATCCCACTCCCAGACCGTGAGCACAGCAGGAGCAGCCCCCACTCTCCTATTCTCTTCTTCTTCTTCTTCTTCTTCTTCTTCTTCTTCTCCACTACTTCTTCTTCTTCCTTTCTCCTTCACAAGTAAGTTTCTCCATTTTTTTCTCCTTCCTCCTTCCATTTCTTCTACTTGTGTTAACCCTAAACCTATATTTTTCCCCAACCTAGGTGGGTAGACCTTAGATTTTGTGTTGGAACTAGATTTGGGAGCTTGGAAGCTTGGTTTGGTAGATTTGGAGCTTTTTGGAGATTTTGGCTTGGGATTCTAACTTCCAAGAGGTAAACCCTAATTTTCCCCTTGTAATTACTCTTTTATAGTGTAATTAATAGTTTAGAACCTTCCTAGACCCTTAGGGTACCCGTGGGAGGAAGTTTGAACTAGTTTGGTAGTGTTTGGAGACTTTAACACTAGGTTTTGTGTCAATTTCGGGTAGAATCCAAATTTGGCCCAATTTTGGGTGATGCCCTAGGTTAGATGGACCTAGATAGACGTTGTCGGGTGTCTTGAGGGTGAGTGCGTGTCTCCGTTCGGACACGGAAAGCCGCGTCGCGGAGAAACGGGCATTTCGGGCGAATTTGGGGCTTTTCGTCGTCGCCAATTCTGAGTGTGTTCGCGTTTCCGCCACGGACCTAGAATCGACACGGGAGCACTTTTTCTAGGATCTAGGCATCATTTAGAGCGTGTGGATAAATTTTGGGCCGATTCTGAGTTCGTTTGGTGTGCGTTTCAGGAGATTTTCCGAACCGCGCACCGCGTGTTCGTCAAAATGACCGAACGGCCATTTCGACTTGGTTTCCTCGTTTTGGGCTTGTGCGCGCATTGGGTTAGTATTGGGGAGTGTGTGCTAGAGTTTTTGAGTTATATTTTATATATTTTAGGGTGTTGGTGAGTGTCGGGGTCGTTGGGCGTGAGTGGGGCGTGTTGTTGTGTGTTGTGGTTGAGTGGTGTTGTGTCTCTCTATATATATTTATAAGCGTCTATATATGTATATATATTTATATATATATATGTGTGTATTTATATCTATGTGCTTGTGTATGTATATGCCTATGTGTATATATATATGTAGATGTGTAAGAGTGTGTGTGAGTGTGTTGATATGTATATATTTATATATATATATGTGTATGTGTTTATAGATATATAGATATATATATATATATATATATGATTATGAGTTTGAGTTTATTTATATATGTATATATATTTATATATATATATGTATGAGTGTTTGTGTGTGTGGTTGTGTGTTTGTGAGAGTGTGTGCTAGTGTGTGAGAGAGTTTGTGTGTGAGTGTGTGTGAGAGTGAGTGTGTGAGTGAGGATATATATATATAGATATATATTTATGTTTGAGTGTGTGAGTGTGTATAGGTATAGATATATATAGATATATTAGTATGTATATATATATATAGATATATGTGTGTAAATATATAGATATGTGTTTGTGTATATAATTATGTGTGTGTGTGTGTTGATATGTGTTTGAGTGTGTGTGAGTGTTAGATATATATAAGTTAGTGTGTATATATATATCTATAGAGTTATATATATGTATATATGTGTATGTATATATATATATAGTGATATATATATATGTGTGTATGTATATAGGAGTGTGTGTGTGTGTGTGTGTGTGTTTGGGTTGGGTTGGTTTAAACCGGTCCGGTCCGGTTCGGTTTAGCTTGGTTTATTCTAAAATAAACCGGGTTTATTTCTAGGGTTAAATTGGTTTATTTAAAACTTGATTTTTAGGTCTTTAAAAATGCTTCCGGGGTCCAATAAATTCTAGGAAAATTATCCTATGTCTAATTTTTTATTTTACACCAAAAAATATTATTTTCATAATATTTTAATATTTAATAAACACATTTAAAAATCATTTAATTTTAAAATACCTTGATTTAATTAGTTAAAAAATTATCGAATAATTCTAGAAAATTCCTTTTTAAAAACTGAAAATTTCTGGGGGTTTACACGTATTGATTTGGGAGTTTTTCCTCCGACACGGGACTTTGTGCATGTCACATTTTGACATGGACACGTAGGTTTGTGTTTGACTTTTTGTATTTTCATAAATAATATATTAGACTTGCTCGTGTCCTTCGGAGTACGTTTGGATGTGTGGTGGACTCGTATCGCAAGCGTATCCTAGATCTAGTAGGATACGGTTGTGATACGCTCCATGTATTTGTGTAATTAATTCTAGATCTATATTCTTCCTTTGTTCTTTGACATGGTGATGTGTAATTATATATATATATATATATATATATATATATATATATATATATATATATATATATATATATATATATATATATATATATATATATATATATTATTGTGTATATATATTTATGTATTAGTGTATCATAGATCTATGTATCTATTATATCTATGTGTATATATTTTTATGTAGCTATTCTTCTACATATATAAGAGCTATTTAATATTATAGTATATATATATATATATATATATATATATATATATATATATATATATATATATATATATATATATATATATATATATATATGGTGTTATATATATACTTATATATTATATGTATTTATATTGTGTATGATTATCTATGCATGTACGTATATATGTTACTTTTTATATGTATGTTATGCCATAATAGTTATTATGTACATGTACATGTTTGTGGAGGTGTGTGTATGTTTACATATATTTATATAGTTGTAAGTTATATATAGTAGTAATTATATACTATATGTTATATATATTATATATACATATATATTGTGTTATATATAGAGATGGGAATCGCAACAGCAGCTATTGTGACAGTTCAGTGTCACGATAACAGCAGCAACAGCTATAGCGACAGCAGCAGCAACAACGGAAATAGCAACAGCAGCCGCAACAGCAATAGCAACAGCAAAAGCAGTAGCGACGGCTGCAACAGCAACAACGACAGCAGCAGTTCAGCAACAGCGACAGCAGCAGAAATTCGTTGCAATAACAGCAGTATCAGTAGCAGTATCAGCAGCTATAGCGACGATCAGCAGGGGTTTTAGTGACAGTTATGCGGTTTTGAATAGATATTATATATTTAAATATAATAGTTATATATATATGGTATTAATATATATGTATATATGTTCCTAATTGCTAATTGTGTTTAGTATACTATATTTATAATTATTATTTGTTAGCATATATTATTTATGGGTAGTTAGTATAAACAAGGTATTGGATATTACCTTGAAATACTAAGGTAAGTATCGAGGTATTTGGGAATACCCAAGGTATTGGGTTTGGGTATCAAGATTATGGTTTAATATTGTGATACCAAATTGGTTCAAAACCAAGGTATCCATTTAATATTTGTAATTAGAATTATATATATATTAATATTTTTTGATATGTATATGTGATGCTTTACCTATTATTTTACGTATCTTGAGATACGGTATCATAGTATCCTAAGATATAGGTTTTATGACATAGACTCTAATGTTTGAACCCAATATCTTTGAGATAGACTCATGCAACCTAGAAATAGGTAGTTGGCATAGTTGACCATACTTGACCGGTTTGACTTAGAGTTGACTTAGTTTAACTTATGACTTAGAATTGGCTTGTTGACCTAGAAGTTGACTAGTTTAACTTATTTTCTTTTCAAAATCTTGTATTGATGTTATATTCGATATCTAGGTCTTCGAGGCACCGTGTCAGACATCTGTGAGACTATTCTTTGGACTTCAGGCGAGTATATTCTCTGATAGTTTTTCATTTATGATATCCTCTATGTTCATTATATCTAGTGTAGATATCCATATTTCTTGACACGATGGTTACACGGATTTGTATATCCGGATCTCGTTATGAGATATTATTCCTTGTATATGGTGTATCTTGTACAAGTTTTGTTTTATTGATTATCTTGTGCATGTACAGATACTAATTCTCGGGAAGATTTGCTATATTCCTAGAGAATTTTGTGCCATAGCATACCATGGTTGGATCTACTATACCAGTCGGGGGTGGAGAGTATTTTAGTGTAGATATGTGATCATACCCTCCTTGTGCATATCTTGTTCCTTGTGAGTGTTGATCATACACCGCATATATGATCAACCAGGCCATTATACTCTTGTGCAAGTTCCCAAGCCGATCACATGTTAAGCTAGTACTCACACACTTAGACATTAGTATTCTTGTTCATTGTCATATTATTCATTCTTGTATTTATTTTTAGTATTTTCTTATTGTATGTCTCTTGTATCTATTGTTGCATCATGTATATTCACATCTATTTACTGTTACATAGTTTTTATCATTGATTAGAAATGTTGTTAGAGATGTACTCTGCTCCTTTCCTGACTGGATATATTTTTCGCAGATGACACTGAGGAGTGGTACCCTACCCATTATGGACCTCAGGATGTTGTGGGTTTAGAATCAGAGACCCTGGCTCAGGAGGGACTTATCCCAACTGAGACAGATGACCCGGGATAGTAGCTTCTTAGTATTCTTTTGTTCTGGATTTGTCTCCAACTTATTTTGTTTAGTATTCTTTCAGACTCATTGATGTATTACTTTAGGCTCATGAGTTATATGTGACTATTCTACTCTTATCATATTCGTGCTCATTTCTATCTTAGATCTGTGATTGAGTATATTGATATTGTTGGTGGTTCATTATATTGCTAGATAGATTTCCCCGACAGCGTTCTACCACCGATTCTGTGGCGTAGGCTGGGCGTTGTTCCCAACTTGCATCCCTACATCAGGTACGAGTCGTGACACATATACACGGATATGGTAATGACTCTTCGAAGCTGAGATACGATACAATATTGGCTTTTTCTAGAAATCGTATCCAACTTGGCTTAGAGCAGTATCAAACCTATTCTTGACACAAGAGTTAGTATCCGGGTGGTTATGGTACGACATTTGTATATGTATCGCGTAACCAAGGATACAACGTCCCCCTCGGCCTCGACAACCCCCTCGGCTCCCCTCAACCCCGACGACCCCCCTCCTTGGTCAGAGGGTCAGGTAACCTATATTTGGAGTTAGTGTCATGACTGGATTGTGTATCTAGGGTGTACTAGTGATGTATGTGTGTGTGTTTAATAGCAGAAACAAAAATGAGTTATTGAGTATGTGGTATTGAGTGGGTATTAGTGTTTATCCATCTTTGTATCCATTTGGATAATATACTTGAATGATATATATTCATCTTTGCAAAAGTATCTAGAAATGGATCTGAATTACTACATGTATCATCATTCATGGATGTACAACCGTTATCCTGATAAAATATGCGGTGTGCAGGATAAATTCATATAGGGGGTGGAATAGTTCCTGCAGTTTGCCAAGGCATTTTCTCAGTCATCCTGACGAGTTGCTGCGAAGGATGGAGGAGCGGCCACTGTCTCAGCTGCAGACGAACGATGTGACATTATCACACGATTTGATATGCTCGAGCGCAGCATCATGGAGCTCAGGGATATGATCGAGAGTATGGAGCATGGCGTTACCAATCTTACAGCGTCGAAAGAGCGTAGCATGACGGAGCTGCAGGCATCACAACTTTCCATGGGCAAGAAGCTGACGATGATGTAGGATTCAATGGCTTTTAGTAGTACGAGGTTGTTATCTACCATGGATTCATACAACCATCGTCTAGTATCATTACAGCAGATACGTCCTCCTGGTGTGCCTTCATTGACACTGACTCCACCGACGTCACTGCCTTCTTCATCGACACCAGTGTCGATTTTACGGGTGCAGTATGAGTTGTTCTTATCCCTGATGTGCGTCGGTGCTCATCCTCCTCCAGATCCGTAGTTGTTCTAGTTAGGACAGTTTACTGGTTGTTTGTGTTTTGTTCCACGATATTGGGTCATTTATGAATATTATACATTTATTGAGGCTTTCAGACTTTATTTCTTGTCAGTTGTGTGGATATTTATTGCATTCTTTACGACAACATTTTCTTGAGACTCGGTTTATAATTCAAATGCGTCATTTTCTTTAAATTTTACTTTATTATTCATATTAAATGTATGTGAATTTATCGGTATTGAGTGTTCCACCGAAGAGGTCGTCGAACCCATAAAATTCAACGGAGGGTTGCTTTGGGTTTGTCGATTTTATGAACTATGATATTGTAATGATATATGACAAATTATATGACAAACTGCAAGCATACATTTAATTTATATTTATTTATATTTTTTTGTAATTTAGCGACGTTTAGCGACTTTTAACAATGTCACTAAATACGTTATTAAATACGTCGCTAAATGGTTGACATGACAGTATTTACCAGGTCAATAAAATATCTCTAAATGTGTTGTAAAATGTCACTAAATAGAAAAAAATTAGCGACATGCAGCAACAAATGTCACGTCGCTGATTTAGTGACAAAAAATTGCTAAACGTCGCTAATATAAAAAAATTAGCGACGCCTAAACGTCACGATAGCAACTTTTTAGGATATTTTTTCTGTCAACGACTAGCTAAAGTGCGACGTCACTGAAACATCACTAAAACTTGCTAGCGACATTTTAATGTTATTTAGCGACATTTGCAGACGTCGCTAATTTGACTTAATCTAGTAGTGTTGCATGCAGCCGCAATGCCATGCAGTCGAAGTTTCCATAAGACCAAGGCCAACGGAGAGCACATATGCGGCCAAGATGTTTGGCGAATTTCAGCTTGGAAGATCTGTCTGTTACAACCGAAAAGATCTTCAAACAATCTGTGTTGACTACGTGTCCAGCTAACTGAGTCACGCATACAACGGAGTTAAAAACTACCCCGAGATCGTATCAACATCATATCCCAACCAAGGCCACATGGCAGCATGCCCGTGGTATGCTGCTACAGTTAAAACTATATTCTGTTGAAGGAGCCCTATGCGGTCACCAAACAGAGGCTTATGCGGCATCCATAGCCCGTCAGCAGGATGGCTATAAATAGCAAGGGTAGCATACCCCACAAATCCCCCAGTGAGCTACGTACGTGCACATAAGATCAAGAGAGAGATAAAAGAGAAGAGAGCATCCGCATTCCCTCATCGAACCATCAACGGAGTAAAGGAGTTCCTGCAGTACTTGATCTCCATCGTCATATTTCCCAGATCAAAAATATTGTACTTAGATTTTCTGTCTAGGATTTTCTTATACTTTTTTTTGTTGTTAAACAAAAATTTTCCAAACTTACACCGATGGCAAACAATACTGTGTATCATTCGCACTAGTGGAGTGCAGTATCTAACTATTATATATAACCAAGCTAGTATCTCCCAATAGGAGAACTGGAACCATTATTAATATATATTTAGCGTGATGGCATTACGAGGGATTGGTGTATTTGTTCCTGCATGTATATTCATTATTTTGGCTCGGCTAGTCCAGCTCGGACATTGCACGATCTGAGGATTCCTATATATTGCATTACTAGAATAACCCAAAGTTGTTCACCAAGTGAGCCGTAGTTATTTGAGTGGCCGTGTATTCATATAATTATATGGTGTGTTGCTTGCTAGTCGGCTAATACGTAAGTTGTCCCGGTGTAGTGATTAATTCCCTTTTTCTTGTTTGGTGTATGGGTGGATTACTATTCCGATGACAGATTACGGACTCCAGTTGACGATACAGGTATTAGTGGATGTTAGGATGATTGTGATTGACTGTTGGCTCCTTACTTGCATTAGTTGTTAATTGATGCTTGTCACGACCCGTACCCAAAAATTGGGCATGAGTCATGGGCACGTCCAGCCTATGCCGCATCATCTGCGGTAGAACGCTATAAGGGTCCACAATACCATCTAACAAACTCACGTAATAATATATGTATATCCTGTCAATGGTAACTCACTCCAAAAGGAGGACAACTGTAAGAAGTATCCAATGCACTCGTCAAATAAATAATATCTCCTGACTCGATCCATATAATACCAGCCCGTGTAACATGGTATCAGAATTAAGTAAAACAGATCTAGAACATGGGAAATATACACTATCAAATACTAAAAACTAACAGAGAATGTACTTGCCTGAGGTCCTGAGCAAATGATACGAAACAGTATCCGAAATAGTGTCACACACACCTATATATAAAATATCATGTCATTTGGTGTGTTAGAATCAATAATATATTTAAATAACTCAAAACTATATTTCTAGGTCAAACCTAGGTCAAAATTGGTCAAACTATCTAAAATATTGACTTTTAGGGTCAAACTAGTCAACTCTAGTCAAAACTAGGTTATACATAGGTTTCTAGGTCATTCTAAAAGGTATTCTAATTTATATACCATAATACATGATACTACCTAACCTCAATTCCAAGATACCACTAAACATAGTACTAATATATATACTTAACTCGGTTAACTTATATATATACTTACCTACTCTAACATATCATGTTACTTGGTATCAATACATCCATGTATCATACATCACACCCATGCCTCACGTTACCCTTAACAATACCTTGGTATAACTCGATACCTTATACTAACACTTACAATACTTAACATTACCTTAGTATTTACCTATAGTCCCTCACAAGCTCACTCAACACTCTCTCATAGACTTCCACTAATACCTACACCACATTAATTTCACCATACTAACTAACATACCCTTCACTAGCCAAGCTTGCACCCATATCCTAACTCCACATCCTAACTGGATCTTCACATATTGTTGTCAATTAGAATGCAAAGTAACACCCTACTGTTACTGCTGATATTTTCCAGATTCACCACTTAGTGCAATTGCTTCCTATATACACTACATTCTTATACATCCTGATGCCTGCAATGCCTCAAGCTGCCTGATATCCCTACTTGGAACATAGATACCCCCCTTCCCTCGAGCACTAGTAGCTGCAGTTCAACCTTCAAGTTGTGACTTAATTCTCTCAAGTTACTGATGTACACTCTAATAGCACAACTCACTTAATGTACTCTACACTGAGACAACACTACATTCCCAATACTCACAGCTATCCCACACTCCATGATACTCCCAATTTAATACCTTTGCCAAGTGCGGAGGAGCCCCCAAGTCTGCCCTGCTACAACACTTCTTTTACTCCTCCTGCAACATTCTTGAGTTCTCTAACCTCACTCACACACTGTAGATTTGTAGTTCCTCCTACAGTCAAGCCTCCTTGTACTGCCCCACACTCTTGCCTGTACTAACTTACAACCCGATCACCAATCCACTGTAACCCCCCCCCCCCCCGCCAATCACCACATCAAGGACAACATTAGTTGCTGCACATCCTCAATTATATGTACCCAGTTGGCACCCTCAAGTGTGCAAGAGCACATTGACATCTACCACCATCTACTGAACACTAACACTGCCACTCTAGCACCCAATGCATCCTACCTACATTGGCAACCACAACAGCTGCTCACCAATAATATGGCTTGCGCAGACCTCAAATTCCCACTCCATGCCTACAGATTCTTCAACAGTACTATGGTTGCTGTGTTGGCCTAACACACAGTTGCAACCACAGTCCACAACATCCTCTTTCCCTCACTACATATCTCACACACACACACCACACCACATAATCAAGTATATATATATATATATATATATATATATATATATATATATATATATATATATATATATATAACCACACACACACACATATACACACACACACACACACACACACACACACACACACACACTACACACACACACTTATATACATCACACATATATAAACATATACATGTATAATACTATATATATATATATATATATATATATATATATATATATATATATATATATATATATATAACACTCTAAGTAGGTTTACACCCACACTAACACCAACTCCAACACTTGGTCTGCAACAACCCACACATGGGTATCCTACTATGATACTCATGTGATACCCTATTGATACACACCCAAACACAACCAAATCATTATGACACATCTAAAATAGTAATAACCAATATAAAATAGTGAGGAATGACCCATTAGACATTCCATCAAATACTAGGTGTGCCACCTTTGAGTTTTCTCCAAATGGCCATAAAACTCCATGTAACTTTTACCAATGGCCTCCTATGGACCTAGTTCTTCTTCCTATGGGTAGCCCTAAGCCAAGAAAGCGTTCCTATGGGTCTATTACACTATTCTAGTATAAAAATGACAAGGATAATGAGGTTTTACCGATTGGAGATGGATTTCCAATGTGGTTCTTTTCCTGAGCACAAGGATGAGAAATGGTTACCAACTCCTTGCAAAACTCCTCTTCTTCTAGCCTCTTACAATCCTCAAGCTTCTAGCACTCCTTGGAGAAAAAATGAGAGAGATTGGGATTAATTTTGAAGAAATTTGGTGGAGGATGAATGCTTGGAGGGAAGAACTAAACTTAGGATTTTTTCATGAACAAATTATGAAGAAGATGGAGCCCCCCCCTCCTTATTGGGCCGACCACTTAGGGTTTTGGTTAGCTAAGGCACAATGTCCAATATTCCCTCCAAGTTGTCATGAAGGATTATTTAATACATGGGGGTTTAACTAAGAGGGTTTCTATTTTAATTACAAGGGGTTATTCATCATTCTCTTTAATTAAATTAGTCCACCATGACTAACTAATTGGTACACTAATGGTCATGACAAGTCTAGTTGGGTTCATTAGCAACTAGTCTAACTAAGGGCTAACACACAATCATCTATATTAAATATCAATATACATACAACTATACCAATTATTATTAAATAAATATTATATATAATAAATATTACCAAATGACCAAAATACTCCTATCTTGGAAAGTGATGGTTATAATCCTGCCCTCCTTAAAAAAATTTGCCATCGAAATTTAAGAAAGAACTAGCACTACACAGGCTATCATAGTAAAAAAAATTGAAAATACCTCACGTCTCGAAAAGATATGGGTACCGTCCGCGCATCTCGGGTTCGCTCTCCCAGGTAGACTCTCCCAGAAAGTGATGTCTCCATCCGACGCGTACCAATAGAATCGTCTGGTTCCGCAAAACCTTCTTCCTTCGATCCAGGATCTCTACTGGCTTCTCTGGATAACTGTGAGTCGGACCCACCTCGATCTCTGAGTGATCCAATACGTGACTAGGATCTGCCATGTATCATCTTAGTTACAACACATGAAACACGTCATGTACTCCCTCTAGTGCAGGCGAAAAGTCTAGTCTGTAGGCCACTGTACCGACCTTCACAAGAACACCGAAAGGTCCGATGTACCGTAGACTAAGCTTTTTGCCTCCACCAAAGCGAATCATGCCCCGTGTCCTGCGCCACCCAGATTCTGTCTCTGATAAGATTAACCTTCTCACCTATATCCACAACAATCTCCGGTCCCAACACGGCTCTCTCTCTCCAACATCATCCCAAGATAAAGGAGTGCAATATCTCCTTCCATACAACGTTCGAATGGTGACATCTCAATACTGGCCTGGTAACTGTTGTTGTAAAAAAATTCTATCAGGTAGAGATGATCCTTCCAAGAACCTCCAAAGTCCAGAACACAAGTGCGTAGCATATCCTCGAGAGTCTGAATAGTCCTCTCCGACTGCACGTCTGTCTAGGGGTGATATGCTGTACTGAACTTGAGCTGGGTGCCCAAGCTAGCCTGTAAACCCCTCCAAACGTGGGACATAAAGCGACTATCCCGATCCGAGACACAGGAACCTCGTACAATCTGACAATTTGTCACACATATATTTTTGCTAGCTTCTTCGTAGACGTACCCACTTTAAATGGCAAGAAGTGGGCCGATTTGGTTAACCCGTCCACGATGACCCAAATTGTATCTTTCTCTTCTGGATATCGCGGAAGCCCCAAAATAAAATCAATGGTAACATGCTCCCACTTCCACCCAAGAATAGAGAAGGGCTGAAGTAATCCGTCTGGCCTCTACCTCTCTGCTTTTACCTGCTTTCACACTAAGCATCTGGATACGAAGAGTGCCACCTCCCATTTCATGCCATATCACCATACATGTTTCCTCATATCCCTATATATCTTGTTGGCACCAGGATGCATAGAGTACTGAGAGCGATGCGCCTACTGCAGAACCTTCTCGCGTAACTCTCCACTTGGTACACACAACCTCGTACCGTGTCGCAAGGAACCGTCCTCAGCAATATTGAAGTAATCCAATAACCCGGCCTGAACCTGTGCTCTGATGCTCCTCAGAGTCACGTTATCATACTGTGTGGTCTTGATCCTGTCGTTCAGCTTTGACTGTATCTGTTATTCCCACATCTGTATCTCGATACCAAAAACTACTACCTCAATTTCCAGGCTCTCCAAATTGGCCAACAAGTGCCTGTCTGATGTCAATTATATAGCTACCAGATACCTTCTCAAGACATCAGCTACTACGTTGGTCGTCCCTGGGTGATACTGTAGCAATATATTAAAGTCCTTCATCAGCTCGAACCACCGTCGTTGTCTCATGTTTAGCTCTTTCTGTGTGAACACGTACTTCAAGCTCTTGTGGTCTGTAAAGATCTCTACACGCTCTCCGTACAGATAGTGTTTTCACAGCTTTAGAGCAAAAATAACTGCTGCCAACTCTAAATTATGGGTCGGGTAGTTCTTCTCATGAGGACAAAATTGCCTGGAAGCGTAGGCAATCACCTTCCCATTCTGCTGCATAACGCAACCCAAGCCCTTTCCTGAAGCATCACTATAAAAAGTGAATCCACCTAACCCCGATAGCAACGTCAATACTGGAGCTATCGTCAATCTCTTCTTCAGCTCATCAAAAGCGGCGTGACACTCCTCTGACCACACAAACTCCACGTCCTTCTTGGTCAGCCTAGTCATCGACTCAGCTATTTTGGAGAAGTCCTTACAAACCTCCTGTAGTACCCTGCCAGTCCCAAAAAGCTCCTGATCTCTGCCACCGAACTTGGAATAGCCCACGACCCGACTGTCACGATCATTCTAGGGTCAACTGAGATCCCATCTTCTGTCACCACATGACCAAGGAATTCGACCTTGTCAAGGAAGAATTCGCACTTTAAAAGCTTCCCATAAAGCTTCTCCTTTCTGAGAGTCTCCAGAACTACCCTCAGATGCTCCTCTGGCGTCTTCGAATACACAAGGATATCATCAATAAATACCATCATAAATTTATCAAGGTACTGGTGGAACACCTTGTTCATCAGTTTCATGAACACCTCTGGAGCATTGGTCAACCCAAAGGCATCACCATAAACTCGAACTGATCATACCAAGTTCGAAAAGCTGTCTTCTAAATATCCTCTTTCTTCACCTTCACCTGGTGGTAGCCTGACCTCAAGTCTATCCTCAAAAATACCTTCACTCCGCTCAATTGATCGAAAAGATTATCTATCCTCGACAGCGGATATCTGTTCTTGATAGTGAGGTTGTTCAGAGCCCTATAGTCGATACATATACGTACCGACTCATCCTTCTTTGATACAAACAATACCGGAGAACCCCAAGGTAAATAACTGGATCTGATAAAGCTTTTGTCATGTAACTCGTCCATCTGCTTCTTCAACTATGCTAGCTCGTTGTTGTTAACTCTATAGACATGCTGTGATATCGGCTCTGCATCTGGTACCAAGTCTATAGAGAACTCAACGTCTCTGTCTGGCGGCAAGCCCGACAACTCCTCTGGAAAGACATCCAGAAACTCCTTAATCAAAGGATGTAGTAACTCTTCCTCTTCCACCAGGGCTCCACAGATGACTTCCTTGCTTTGCTCAACTGCTCCTCTGGCAATCTCGAACTTTGGCTCTCCCGGCGGCCGAAACAGAACTCTGCCTCCACAACAATTTATACTAGCATGGTGCCTACTCAACCAATCCATCCCGAGTACAATATTGTAACTCGAATGTGGCATTACGAGTAAGCACACACTCAATTCCTGACCTCCCAAATTAACTCTCTGACCCTTGCAAATATTACTGACCAGGATGATGCCACCCCCAGTCGTGATCTTGCAAGTCCTACTCAAGGGTTCAGCCTCTAAATGATGTTTAAGATCCAAAGATACTGATACAAAGCTATAGGAAGCACCGGAATCAAATAAAGCTAATACTGGAATAAAATCTAAAAGAACTGAACTTGCGATGACGTCTCCAACTGCCTCCGTCTCCTCAATCATCATGGCAAAAGCTCGCCCCTGCGGTGCTTCCCTATGTTGCTGATGCTGCACGAAATGATGCTGCTAGGTCGAGAGTGGAGGTCCCCGCTGCTGTGCTGCAGGTGTTGCTGGTGCTCTAACTGGTGCTCTCTGAGCAGGAGCTCTACCCTGATCTGGACGAGCTGGTGCCAAATGACAGTCCTACTCAAGGGTTCACGCCCCAGTCCCAAAATACGTAAGACTTGGAATACGTAAACATGCCAGCCGTATGTATATGGAGACTCCAATATATGGAAACCATAACACATACGTACGCTGTATTATGAACAATAATTCACAAGTGGTATATAATTATCACAAGTCACAGGGCATAACTAAATCTCATCCACAAAATCAAATAGAAATAAATAACCAATCTACTATATAACTGAATCTCAATATAAAGTATCAAAGAATGATAGTCAGGTGGAAATAAATCCACTGCCAAACTAGAATATAAGAGAAACCACATAAGAATATCTAATGAACAATGAGACTCGAAGAGAAGACCTCCTCGAAAGAGATAAGTAGCAAGTCCTGATCCGTTCTCCTGCGAATAGTCAAGATCGTCTACACCTGGAAAGGGACCAGTTCCTCAGAGGGACGTAACAAGATACATAGAAGTATACCAATTGAATACAGTAAACATGCATAATAGACAAAAAATATATAAGTATGCTGTACTAGACAATGTATATGAATGCATAATGAGGACAACTTTTCGATGTATGGGCATGGGTAGGCTACTCTATCTAATCTCATAACTCACACACACGTCAGGAACATCAGAAGCCGTCATACCTCGAGGGTAGTGACCAGCGTGACACCAGAAATTGACATACCTCGAGGGTAGCGACCAACGCGACACAACTACCATAGAGCGTGCTAGTTACTACGGTTTACCAGAGTGGTTATTGTAAACCCCCTCAATTTTATTCTGTAGATAGTTAGAGTGGGCCATAAAAAATTTTGATAGAATATATTGAGGTTTAGAGTAGGGGATATTTACCTGGAATTTTAATACAATTAATTTAAACATTGAGACACCCTATCTTTGTCTATTTATTCGGAGCCCATTATCAGCCCATAAATTTCGTACAAATATTGTACACTCGACTCAACTCGCCAAATTAGGCACTGGACTTTTCTGACTGTTAAAATCAACTTTCGTGCGCTCTAAATTAATTGCGCAACATTCCGAAAATCGTAAACCGTATTTTATTCCGTGTCGGACACCTGTGTCGTTACCCTCGATTTTGGGGTACCAACTTAACCCATTGACCTGGACCAACAAAAGGGTCCATGACTGACTCCGAGCCCCCACCATTTTTGGCCTTTGCGCCATTTTCGGATTTTGACCCCGCGGGCCCCAATTAAATTAAATTGCGGGATGCGTTATCTTTATTTAAATCGGATTTACCAACTTTGTAAATTCTATTTTAATATTAAATTAATCCCAATGCCCTTCAAATTTGACCCGCGCCTAACGCGCAACACCCCCCACTAAGACAATTTTTAAATATATTTTTCTCCGTAATTATTGCGTTATTTCATGTGTCCATGCAAATTCCCGAATTTACGGGAGCTTATTTGTAATTAGTAAATTGTTGGCAACATCTCATTGGTCATGATTATTTGTAAGGGTCCCAAAATAGGGTCCCAATACCAATTCCCTTATTCCTTACATGAAGAAACCCTTTTCCTTCATATTAAATCACAACCACTCATTCATTTAATTCACTCAAATCCTCACCACACACTCATGCACACCCTCCTATTTAATCCCTCACTCCTTCCCTCTTCCCTAGGCCGGCCCTAAAACCAAGGAGCTTGGGAAACCCCCCACCCCTCTCTCTCTCTCCTCCCTCTCCTCACTCCAACGTTGGAGTTCCCTCCTCCTTTTCTTTTTTTTCTTCTCTTCTTCTTCTCTCCTCCTCTCCTTCTTCACCACCTCCTTCACCACCTCTTCCACCACCACCACAACACTTCCACCACCACCTCAGCCTCTCCCACCACCCTCCGGCCACTGTGCACAGCCCCCCTCCACCGTGGGCCACTGTGCACAGCCCCTCCCTCATCCCCACATCCAACTCCTCCTTCCTCCCTTCACCATTACACCATCAACACCATTAACACCACCATCAACACTACTCCACCACGACCTCCAGCTTCAACACCACCTCGTTGTCGAGGTATAAGACTTCCCTCTTTCTCTTTTTTAAATTCCAGAATTTGTTTTGGTTATATATAATGGTGTTTATACATGTGAGTGATGCTAGCTAGGGTTGTGGGTATGTATATGTAGATGTTTAGTATTGTGATAGATGAAATATATGATTGAGGTTAATGATGATAAATATGAATATGGATGAGGTAGTGTTAAAGAGATTTAATATATTACTAGTGTTTGTTTAGTGATGGTAAATGATAGTGTAGTGAAACAATTGCACTAAAGAAAATATGTGAATTGTTATACTCAAGTTTTATTTTGAATGAGGATGTGATATATACATATGGACTTATGTTAACTAGGGTTAAGTATTGATGGTTATATGGATGGTAAGTGTTTCGAGGATTATACGTAGACATAGTTGTTAGGGTTTAATTTATAAATGTTGGCATATACATGGTTGAGGATAAATAATTAAATTCAGTATTTTTTGGATAAATAGAAAATGGATTGAGGTTATGAAATACAGGCAAATGGAAAGCAGGTGAATTATTCCAGAATGGGTATTATATCGGATCTCGAGACAATGAATTGAGGACGATAATATTATTAGATAATTTTTGAGACTGAGTCTAGTTGTAGCTGTGTGTAGCACACCTGTCTGTCTTAAGTAGATTATTAATTCGGATTTTGTATCTCTTCTCTAGGTATTGCGGGACCTGAGGACTTGGACGCAGTACCGGATCCCCGTCACCAACAGCCGCACGCAGGCAAGTGTACCTTGCCATCCTGTACTTCAGTTTACAGATACTTGTTGCCCTTTTTGTACATTGTGCACGTAGTTATATTGACGTTCGGTACTTCGCGTCCGGTTCACAACCGGGTGAAGACGTACGTCGTAGCATCCTAGGAAGACTGTTGGATGATTCATAGTATCTCGATATGCGTACCTGAGTTTATCGATACCCCAGGACACACTTATACACTGTGATCGTGCCAGATTCCTGTATCCTGATACTGACATCATGACCAGAGACTGGGACGACCTTAGGGTCGCTTCTGTTGAGTTATCTTTCGTGTGTCGAGACTGCTAGATAGAGGTTCAGGTTCAGCGCACAATCGTTGACCGCTTGGGAAGGGGAAGACAGTTACTAGACGCTTGGGCTACTCTGCACGCGCTTATATATATGTAGTATTTTCTAGTGATACCTGTATATAGTGTAACTGTTTCACCCGTGTGACTCTTTGCCCGGAGCTGCGGTACGTGCCGTGTGTTTCCGTGTCCGGAGCTACGGTTTTATTTTGGACAGCCCACGTGTCGAACGTTGTCTTTAAACTGTGTCACACTAGTTGGTTATGATAGAGTACCCAGTCGTGCACTTGTACTTTCTGTTTACTTGGCATGCTATATTTCTGTACCTTGTTACGTCCCTCTGAGGACCTGGTTCCCTGCCAGTTTTGCAGCATAGACGATTACGGAGCACTTGGAGATACTGATGGAGTGGCATATCTTGCGAGCATGGTACCAGGTACTCACATTATATCTACCGGCATTATGGTTATTTTATATTGTTTATTCATCTGCTGTGATAGCCTAGATTTGTAGACTCATACTTCTTCTCGAGTCTATTCGAGTTAGTGTGTTATTGGGCGGCCGACCTTAGCACATTTAGCTCTTTCTTGTATACTGATGTACATTGTGGATTGAGACATAGAGGTTTACATTGATAAAATATCTAGATAGTGCCCTTTTATATTACAGCTTATACGTATTCAAGTCAGACCAGAGTCTGGTCGAATGCGTAGCTGGCGTGTCACGTATTCCTGGTCCTACGTATTTTGGGACTAGGGCGTGACATATTTTTGTGGTGGCCCATGCAGGTCCGATTTAAATCGTCTTGGTCACCTGACTGTGCCAAACGAGCCTGCAAATTAGGAAAATATATTATGATTGTTGAATAGGATCTCAATCCATAATCGATTTAAAACTCTTTGTATGTGATTATCGCCCTTGGACTTCCATTTTGCATTCGTTCAATCTTCGTCAAATATCGCTATCCTTGTTTCTCGTCCCCTATTGTTCGGGGAGACGAATGCTTGTGACTGATGACTTCCCTCCAGAAGAAGATCGAAGACCAGACGACAGAAGACAGAATTCATATACCTTTCCTTGAGGAAATTATTACCTTGTCAGGATAGATTGATGGGTTCTTTGGATTCTAGAACTAGTATGGATGGCTAGCAAGAGAATTGGAGCCAATAGTACCCTGGTCGTACTTGAGATAGCAGTGACCTTGGGAGTACGGAGAGCTAAAAGGATTGTTGATCATGACCTAGAATGATTTATTTGAATGCATAGCCTAATGATGGAAACTAGTGGTTGTATATGATAGCAATACCAGGAATGATCTTATGAGCTAAGAGGAGATAAAATGTTAGGGTCTCACTTGGAAGATAATGATCAGATTCCAGGAAAGTCTAGTATGTGCTTGAGTGATACCATTATTGTACTATGCGACTTGGAGAGATAAATAACGAAAAGAAGTTCGAGGAATAAAATTTTAGGGAAAACTTTGAGGAGAAGAGAAATATACATTAGGCAAGGAAAATTTTCTTTTAAAAGATTAGTGTGGTAAACAGAACAGGAGGATTTATTTTGAGGTTAAGTCTGGACGATAACACCATCCTAGCATGAGTTGATTGAGCCAATACCACGCAACGATAGATTGCCATCGTGGTTGTGTTATCTTTAGACCCCCAGATTACCTAGAGTTTGAGTTTCTTCGGGGAGCCCGAAAGCATGGTGTCCAACCTACCCTAGCGACACATATTGCAGGAGGTGAACCGATGTACCCTCACTTTATAGCAGAGTTTGAGGATGTGTTTCCAGAGGATCTCCCAGGACTGCCACCTGATCGAGAGATTGAGTTCACTATAGAGTTGACTCCAGGAGCCGAGCAGTTACTTTCCCAGTTTACAGACTAGCACCGAAGGAGTTGGTTGAGCTGAAGGTTCAAGTAGATAATCTCTTAGAAAAGGGTTTCATACGGGCTAGTGTATCTCCATGGGGAGCACCCATTCTGTTCGTACCGAAGAAGAACGGGACGGTACGCTTGTGTATCGATTACAGGACGCTAAATGCTGTAACGATAAAGAACAAGTATCCACTACCGCGCATCGATGATTTGTTTGATCAGCTTAGCGGTGCATGTGTATTCTCGAAGATCGACCTCAGATCCGGATATCATCATATCAAGGTACGGAAAGAGGACATCCAGAAGACGGCCTTTCGGACGAAGTATGGCCATTATGAGTTTTTAGTCATGCCGTTTGGTTTGACCAACGCGCCAGCAGTATTCATGTGTTTGATGAACAATGTTTTCCACCAGTACTTAGATAAGTTTGTGGTGGTATTTATTGACGATATCCTGATATATTCCAAGAGCCAGGAGGAGCATGAGAGACATCTCAGGATTGTGTTAGAGACGCTGAGACACGAGAGGCTGTACGCCAAACTCAGCAAATGTGAGTTTTGCTTGGACAGAGTACCATTTCTGGGACACATAATCACCGGAGATGGACTATCAGTGGATCCGGAGAAGATAGCTGCAGTAGAGACCTGGCCTACCCCTACATCAGTTACAGAGGTTAGGAGTTTCCTCAGACTTGCCGGATATTACCGGAGGTTCGTGGAAAACTTTTCGAGGATAGCTGCGCCTATGACGCGACTGACGCGTAAAGGCGAAGAGTTTATCTGGACCGACGAGTGTCAGACGGCTTTCGATGAGCTGAAGAAGCGTCTGACATCAGCACCGATTTTGACACTACCTTCCGGATCAGGAGGATTTATAGTGTACAGTGATGCGTCAGGGAGCGGATTGGGATGTGTACTGATGCAACACGGTAAGGTAATAGCCTACGCATCGAGATAGTTAAGAGTTCATGAAAAGAACTATCCGACGCACGACTTGGAGCTAGCTGCGGTGATATTTGCACTAAAGCTATGGAGACATTACCTTTATGGTGAGCGTGTTGAGATTTATACAGATCATAAAAGCCTGAAGTACGTCTACACGCAGAAGGAGCTCAATATGAGGCAGAGGCGCTGGCTAGAGTTGATGACAGATTATGACATTGAGCTACAGTACCACCCTGGCAAGGTGAACGTCATAGCAGATGCCTTAAGCAGGAAGCCCATGGCATACTTTTTGACGACGCAGCGACAGTTGCTAGAGGATCTCCATGAGCTTGGGATAGAGATCGTATTGCCAGGCATGGATGGACAGATGGCCAGTCTTAAGGTTCAGTCTACTTTGATTGAGAGGATCAGGGCAGCATTGCCTACAGATGCGAGATTTCGACGTCTGCGAGAGAGAACAGAAGCCGGCCTGCAGACGGGACTCAGGATTCATGAAGACGGAACGCTGAGGTACGGAGATCGCCTATATGTTCCGAGTGGCGAGCTACGCCAAGAGTTGATGACAGAGGCTCATAGCTCGATATATTCCATTCATCCCGGGGGTACGAAGATGTACCGAGACTTGAGACAGCATTTCTGGTGGCATGGGATGAAGAGAGAAATTGCACGATTTGTGGCGAAGTGTTTAGTGTGTCAGCAAGTCAAGGCTGAACATCAGAGGACTGCAGGATTATTGCAGCCATTCCCCATTCTCGAGTGGAAGTGGGAACATATTACCATGGACTTCGTCACAGGATTTCCGCACAGCCCTAGCGGGAAGGATGCAGTTTGGGTTGTCGTAGACAGACTCACCAAGTCTGCACATTTCTTGCTCTTCAGAGTTGGGCAATCCACAGAGATACTAGCTGACATGTATATGAGGCAGATAGTACGATTACATAGAGTGCCTGTCAGTATCGTATCGGATCGTGATTCCAGATTCACGTCACACTTTTGGCGGACTATGCAGGAGAGCCTAGGAACTCGTCTCAAGTTCAGCACTGCGTATCATCCACAGACTGACGGACAGTCAGAGCGCACGATACAGATATTAGAGGATATGTTGAGAGCGTGCATGATTGATTTTGGAGGATCATGGGAGGACCATCTACACTTGGTAGAATTTTCCTACAATAACAGTTACCAGGACAGCATACAGATGGCACCTTATGAGGCACTGTATGGCAGGAAATGCAGGTCGCCAGTTTGTTGGAGTGACGTGGGAGAGCGTCAGATACTTGGGCCCAAATTGGTGACACAGACAGTGGAGAAGGTCAAGCAGATTCAGAGCCACCTGCGCGCAGCACAGGACAGACAGAAACACTGGGCGAATGCGCAACGCAGACCATTGGAGTTCAAGGAAGGTGACCACGTATTTTTGAGGATATCGCCCACTCGTGGTACCATCAGATTCGGAGGCAGAGGCAAGCTGAGTCCGAGGTATATCGGACCTTTTGATATTTTGGAACGAGTTGGCGAAGTGGCTTACCGCCTTGCATTACCTCCATCATTAGAGGGAGTACATGACGTATTTCACGTATCGCAGCTGAGGAGATATGTCGCAGACCCTAGCCACGTGCTTGATCATTCGGAGATTACAGTCGGGCCTAGTCTGTCTTATGTAGAGCAGCCAGTTGAGATCCTCGATCGTAGCGAGAAGACTTTGAGAGGACAGACGATTCGACTGGTCAGAGTGGTATGGAAGCACCATTCACCAGGCGAGTCTACTTGGGAGCGCGAGGATTCTATTCGACAGCGATTTCCGTACTTATTTGAGGAGCAAGGTACGAATTTACGTACGGCATTTAATTATTAGTTATTTTAAATTCTGTTAGATATTATCGTGCTTTACTTTTAATTTCGGGGACAAAATTTTTCTAAGTTGGGAAGAATGTAAACCCCCTCAATTTTATTCTGTAGATAGTTAGAGTGGGCCAGAAAAATTTTTGATAGAATATATTGAGGTTTAGAGTAGGGGATATTTACCTGGAATTTTAATACAATTAATTTAAACATTGAGACACCCTATCTTTGTCTATTTATTCGGAGCCCATTATCAGCCCATAAATTCCGTACAAATATTGTACACTCGACTCAACTCGCCAAATAAGGCACTGGACTTTTCTGACTGTTAAAATCAACTTTCGTGCGCTCTAAATTAATTGCGCAACATTCCGAAAATCGTAAACCGTATTTTATTTCGTGTCGGACACCTGTGTCGTTACGCTCGATTTTGGGGTACCAACTTAACCCGTTGAGCCGGACCAACAAAAGGGTCCATGACTGACTCTGAGCCCCCACCATTTTTGGCCTTTGTGCCGTTTTCGGATTTTGACCCCGCGGGCCCCAATTAAATTAAATTACAGGATGCGTTATCTTTATTTAAATCGGATTTACCAACTTTGTAAATTCTATTTTAATATTAAATTAATCCCAATGCCCTTCAAATTTGACCCGCGCCTAACGCGCAACACCCCCCACCATGACAATTTTTAAATATATTTTTCTCCGCAATTATTGCGTCATTTCATGTGTCCATGCAAATTCCCGAATTTACGGGGGCTTATTTGCAATTAGTAAATTGTTGGCAACATCTCATTGGTCATGATTATTTGTAAGGGTCCCAAAATAGGGTCCCAATACCAATTTCCTCATTCCTCACATGAAGAAACCATTTTCCTTCATATTAAATCACAACCACTCATTCATTTAATTCACTCAAATCCTCACCACACACTCATGCACACCCCCCCTATTTAATCCCTCACTCCTCCCCTCTTCCCTAGGCCGGCCCTAAAACCAAGGAGCTTGGGAAACCCCCCACCCCTCTCTCTCTCTCCTCCCTCTCCTCACTCCAACGTTGGAGTTCCCTCCTCCTTTTTTTTTTTCTTCTCTTCTTCTTCTCTCCTCCTCTCCTTCTTCACCACCTCCTTCACCACCTCTTCCACCACCACCACAACACTTCCACCACCACCTCAGCCTCTCCCACCACCCTCCGGCCACTGTGCACAGCCCCCCTCCACCGTGGGCCACTGTGCACAGCCCCTCCCTCATCCCCACATCCAACTCCTTCTTCCTCCCTTCACCATTACACCATCAACACCATTAACACCACCATCAACACTACTCCACCACGACCTCCAGCTTCAACACCACCTCGTTGTCGAGGTATAAGACTTCCCTCTTTCTCTCTTTTAAATTCCAGAATTTGTTTTGGTTATATATAATGGTGTTTATACATGTGAGTGATGCTAGCTAGGGTTGTGGGTATGTATATGTAGATGTTTAGTATTGTGATAGATGAAATATATGATTGAGGTTAATGATGATAAATATGAATATGGATAAGGTAGTGTTAAAGAGATTTAATATATTACTAGTGTTTGTTTAGTGATGGTAAATGATAGTGTAGTGAAACAATTGCACTAAAGAAAATATGTGAATTGTTATACTCAAGTTTTATTTTGAATGAGGATGTGATATATACATATGGACTTATGTTAACTAGGGTTAAGTATTGATGGTTATATGGATGGTAAGTATTTCGAGGATTATACGTAGACATAGTTGTTAGGGTTTAATTTATAAATGTTGGCATATACATGGTTGAGGATAAATAATTAAATTCAGTATTTTTTGGATAAATAGAAAATGGATTGAGGTTATGAAATACAGGCAAATGGAAAGCAGGTGAATTATTCCAGAATGGGTATTATATCGGATCTCGAGACAATGAATTGAGGACGATAATATTATTAGATAATTTTTGAGACTGAGTCTAGTTGTAGCTGTGTGTAGCACACCTGTCTGTCTTAAGTAGATTATTAATTCGGATTTTGTATCTCTTCTCTAGGTATTGCGGGACCTGAGGACTTGGACGCAGTACCGGATCCCCGTCATCAACAGCCGCACGCAGGCAAGTGTACCTTGCCATCCTGTACTTCAGTTTACAGATACTTGTTGCCCTTTTTGTACATTGTGCACGTAGTTATATTGACGTTCGGTACTTCGCGTCCGGTTCACAACCGGGTGAAGACGTACGTCGTAGCATCCTAGGAAGACTGTTGGATGATTCATAGTATCTCGATATGCGTACCTGAGTTTATCGATACCCCAGGACACACTCATACACTGTGATCGTGCCAGATTCCTGTATCCTGATACTGACATCATGACCAGAGACTGGGACGACCTTAGGGTCGCGTCTGTTGAGTTATCTTCCGTGTGTCGAGACTGCTAGATAGAGGTTCAGGTTCAGCGCACAATCGTTGACCGCTTGGGAAGGAAAAGACAGTTACTAGACGCTTGGGCTACTCTGCACGCGCTTATATATATGTAGTATTTTCTAGTGATACCTGTATCTAGTGTAACTGTTTCACCCGTGTGACTCTTTGCCCGGAGCTGCGGTACGTGCCGTGTGTTTCCGTGTCCGGAGCTACGGTTTTATTTTGGACAGCCCACGCGTCGAACGTTGTCTTTAAACTGTGTCACACTAGTTGGTTATGATAGAGTACCCAGTCGTGCACTTGTACTTTCTGTTTACTTGGCATGCTATATTTCTGTACCTTGTTACGTCCCTCTGAGGACCTGGTTCCCTGCCAGTTTTGCAGCATAGACGATTACGGAGCACTTGGAGATACTGATGGAGTGGCATATCTTGCGAGCATGGTACCAGGTACTCACATTATATCTACCGGCATTATGGTTATTTTACATTGTTTATTCATCTGCTATGATAGCCTAGATTTGTAGACTCATACTTCTTCTCGAGTCTATTCGAGTTAGTGTGTTATTGGGCGGCCGACCTTAGCACATTTAGCTCTTTCTTGTATACTGATGTACATTGTGGATTGAGATATAGAGGTTTACATTGATGAAATATCTAGATAGTGCCCTTTTATATTACAGCTTATACGTATTCAAGTCAGACCAGAGTCTGGTCGAATGCGTAGCTGGCGTGTCACGTATTCCTGGTCCTACGTATTTTGGGACTAGGGCATGACAGTTATAGCCCATACGCCTACTGATTGCCCTCTCCTCCCATAATACTATGTGTCAAGTGTGTGTCAACATATATATAGTACATAATTATGACTGAAAGGAAACACACATGCAATGAATATATAAAAATTTAATAAGCATGCAAAGTACTGTAAGCAATTTGGCAAGGTATCTTGCTTGGCAAGAAAGCTGCAAAGTGTAAGCGTCCAGACGTCAGGCACAATGGACCAGAAACTATGGCATCAGAATGAACATCTCCGGATGCTGAAATAAATATCACCAACATTCCCAAAATAAGCGAGATAGCTAGAAAATACTACCATTTCATCCAATTTAGATATAGGGGCAAAACGGTAATTTTGGGTCAAAACGGGACCATATGTGGGCCACTTTGCACCAAAAAGCATGCCAGAGGTAAATATCTCTAAATGGGACAAATTATAGGTCAAACAAATTCTAAACATCAATACGAACTCAACGGTATGTCCAATTTTGGATTCCGGTGAGCCGAACACAAATTTGTCCTAAAAGTCATCCTAGGGCCCGCAAATAGGCGACTTGGTCAACTATCTCAGAATTGTGTGAAACTTGAGTCACAGGACCAGCGTGATACCATGAATCCAATGACACAAGTTTTGTCGCATTCCGACCAGTGTACAAAAGTCGCATTCCGACCAGCGATACAGGGACTTTTTACGGATACATGTTGATTCCAACGCGCACACACGTCCAAATCAGTTTTCGCGAAAGCCCACACATCATGATATAACATACGCGCCATTCGATGCAATTGGTCCCGTTTGGCGGAGCGCGCTCCGTATCACAATTTTCCAATATTTTAAAAATAAGTTTTTGGTCAATTTGGAGGTGGAATAATTTTACACATAGAACAAATTTACAAAAACTAAAAGAACAGAAAAATTCTCGGTTATATAGAGAAGAAAAATCCTTTAATTAGTTTTTGAAATTATTAAACGGTTTGATGGCAAATTGGGTTTGAACATGGAGTTTTGGATTCAAAATTCTGAACTATTTTGGTCAGTTTTTTGGTCATTTTCCGGTCGATTTTTCGACCATTCCGGGACACGAAAACTCGTGCCGCTTGAATAAAAATCCTATAGGGTTAGGTTGTGAGCGTACACGAATAAACCGCACGCAAAAAGGATCACAGATGAGGAAGATACAATACCTAAAAGATGGTGGCTCGGAGCGGTATTTCTGTACGTGCGCGGTGCGCGTCGGCGGGCGATCCGGGCGGCTGCGGAGGCGGTCCGGGCGCGGGGGCGGCGGCGGCGATCCGGGCGCGGGGGGCGACGACGGTCGTCGGGACTGGGGTAGGGTTAAGGTTAGGGTTAGTGTTTTTGATTTACTTATACTTATCGCATTCCAAAATACGTAGGACTAGGAATACGTAAGCATGCCAGCCGTATGTATATGGAGACTCCAATATATGGAAACCATAACACATACGTACGCTATATTATGAACAATAATTCACAAGTGGTATATAATTATCACAAGTCACAGGGCATAACTAAATCTCATCCACAGAATCAAATAGAAATAAATAACCAATCTACTATATAACTAAATCTCAATATGAAGTTTCAAAGAATGATAATCGGGTGAAAACAAATCTACTGCCAAACTAGAATATAAGGGAAACCACATAAGAACATCTAATGAACAATGAGACTCGAAGAGAAGACCTCCTCGAAAGAGATAAGTAGCAAGTCATAATCCGTGCTCCTGCGAATAGTCAAGATCGTCTACACCTAGAAAGGAACCAAGTCCTCAGAGGGACGTAACAAGATACATAGAAGTATGCCAATTGAATACAGTAAACATGCATAATAGACAGAAAATATATAAGTACGCTATACTAGACAATCTATATGAATGCATAATGATGACAACTTTTCGACGTATGGGCATGGGTAGGCTACTCTATCTAATCTCACAACTCACACACACGTCAGGAACATCAGAAGCCGTCATACCTCGAGGATAGCGACCAGCGCGACACCAGAAATCAACATACCTCGAGGGTAGCGACCAACGTGACACAACTATCGTAGCACGTGCTAGTTACTACGGTTTACCAGAGTGGTTATAGCCCATACGCCTACTGATTGTCCTCCCCTCCCATGATACTATGTGTCAAGTATGTGTCAACATATATATAGTATATAATTATGACTGAAATATAACACACATGCAACGAATATATAAAAATATAATAAGCATAAAAAGTACTGTAAACAATTTGACAAGGTATCTTGCCTGGCAAGAAAGCTGCAAAGTGTAAGCGTCCAGACGTCTGGCACAATGGACCAGAAACTATAACATCAGAACGAACGTCTCCGGATGCTGAAATAAACATCACCAACGTTCTCAGAATAAGCGAGATAGTTAGAAAATACTACCCTTTCGTCTAATTTGGACATAGGGGAAAAACAGTAATTTTGAGTCAAAGCGGGTCAACATATGGGCCACTTTGCACCGAAAAGCGTGCCAGAGGTAATGGTCTCTAAATGGGACAAATTATAGGTCAAATAAATTCTAAATGTCAATACGAACTCAACGGTATATCCAATTTTGGATTCCGGTAAGTCGAACACAAATTTGCCCTAAAAGTCAATCGTGGGCCCGTAAATAGGCGACTTGGTCAACTGTCTCAGAATTGCGTAAAACTTGAGTCACAGGAACATCGTGATACCACAAATCCAATGACGTAAGTTTTGTCGCATTCCGACGAGCGTACACTAAATGGTGCGATATTTTATAAAAGTTGCGATTCGACGACTTTTCATGGATACATGTTGATTCCGACGCACACACACATCCAAATCAGTTTCCGTGAAAGTTCACACGTCAGGATATACCATACACGCCTTTCGGTATAATTGGTACGCGACGAGGTGGTCCCGTTTGGTGGAGCACGCTCCGTATCATAATTTTCTAATATTTTAAAAATAATTTTTTGGTCAATTTGGAGGTTGAATAATTTTACACATAGAATAAATTAACAAAAATTAAAAGAACAGAAATATTCTCGGTTATATGGAGAAAAAAAACCATTTAATTAGTTTTTGAAAAAATTAAACGGTTTGATGGAAAATTGGGTGTGAATATGGAATTTTGGATACAAAATTCTGAACTGTTTTGGTCAGTTTTTCGGTCATTTTTCGACCAATCCGGGACACGAAAACTCGTGCCGCTTGAATGAAAATCCTAGAGGGTTAGGTTGTGAACGTACACGAATAAAACGCACGCAAAAAGGATCAAAGATGAGGAAGATACAATACCTAGAAGATGGTTGCTCGGAGTAGTATTTTTGTACGTGTGCGGTGCGCGACGGCCGACGGCGGGCGGTCCGGGCGGCTGCAGCGGCGGTCCGAGCGCGGGGGAGGCGGCGGTCGTCGGGGCTGGGGTAGGGTTAAGGTTAGGGTTAGGGTTAGTGTTAGGGTTAGGGTTTTTGATTTACTTATACTTATATATATAGAGAGAGGGAGAGAGAGATAGGAGTCTGATGGGTCGTATGATTCCAGGGGTTCTGTGGTTTTAAGGGGGGGTTGGTTTTAGTTTAGGGATTAGTTGCTTTAGGATTAGGGAATTAGTTAGTATTAGGGTTTAATTAGTTAAGTTTTTAGTTTATCTTTTCTTTATCTTTATCTTTATCTTTATCTTTTCTTTTCTTTTCTTTTCTTTTTCTTTTATATTATTATTACTATTATTACTATCACTAACATTATTATTATTATTATTATCACTAACATTATTTTATTATTGTTATTATTAACTATATATATATTTATATTTATAGATGAGGTTAAAATTTCAAAAATCCTATTTGCACACCAAATAAATTCTAAAAATTTACTTTATGAAGCTTTAAATAAAATACCTCACTCAAAATATTTTATAATTAATAATTAGATCAAATAATTATATTATCTAATTAACTAAATAATTAATTAAATGGTTATCCAGAAAATAGGTTTAATATTAAATAATATGCAATCATACAAAAAGGGAGTTCACCTAATTTGACACGGAGAATTATGAGATATTAATTGTAGGAAGTTGGGATTGGAAAATAACAACAAATAAATTATATATATATATATATATATCTAAATATTTAACCATTAATATATGGTCGTTACACTAATGTCATACTAACACCAAGGGATCGAATTTTTGTGCCACGAGAAGATCCTACAAGTAGTGTTTCCTGTGTAGGCTACTTCCTATGAAGGAAGATACAGATTTTGGGACCATCCTATATTATTAATGTCCAAACCATGGTGAAGTGTCCTAATAAAATTATTGGATTTTAATTGATTTGAAAATAATCTAAAACAAATACAAGAAATACAAAATACACACAAGATACCTATTTCTGGGTGAGGGGGTTTACATGTGGATGTGGTGGTATCGTCCTCTCTACTGCTGCGATAGACACCTGGTGGGCATTCTCAATGCCCTGGCATTGTACATCTGCCTGTCTTTGCTATGCCGCCATCATCTCTCATAAAATGGCGAACATCTGTATCGTATTCGCTGGCATAGGTGGTGGTGGTGGTGGTGAAAGATCCTCTACTACTGCTGGTGCCGCTCTTTGAGATGGTAGAGGAGAGGGAGGATGACCCTCCATAGTAGCCGGAACAGCCCTCCGAAGAGGTGGAGGAGGAGGACCCCTAAAAACTGTTGAGGCCCCCACCTGAACTGGCGAGGCAACCCTCTGAACAGGTGGCTGCGGGGCAGCAACAGTCGTTGTCTGAACGGGAGGTCAAGAAGACGTTGACCTCTCTGAAGCTGCTCCCGAGCGCTGGGACCTGGTCTTAGGTGGCATCATGAAGACAGATCGAACTAGAAAGTCAATAAGGCATAAGATACGATATTATCAAAAAAGGATAATAATATTAAAGGAAAGCAAATATTTAGAATGAATGAGAATTAACAAAATTTAATGGATTAGAAATTTTTTAGTTGTGATTGAGTATTCTCTCATCCTATATCCTATAGCAGGCTCGTAATAGTACTCTAAGTCCGAGTACCACTACGATATCGCACTAGATGCGACTCGACCTGCATGGGCCACCACTAAAAATGTGTTATGATCCGTACCCGAAAATTGGGCATGAGTCATGGATACGTCCAGCCTACGCCACAACATCGGCAATAGAACGATGTATGGGTCCACAATACCATCTAACAAACTCACACAATGATATATGTATATCCAGTCAATGGTAACTCACTACAAAAGGAGGACAAGATGAATATATATAACATCAATACTCAATCAAATAAACTAGAGATAGGTAATGGCACGATGTCACAAAAGAAAGAAAATAACAAGTTATCACAATATCCAAGTCTAGAGTTTAGCAAATAACACAAAGGGGTATCAATATAAATAAAATGCCAAGGTCTAAGTTGGAAACATATCCAGTACAAATCAAATATACTAGCTACTGGTCTGCTATAGCTATGTGAGTTTCCTTGACAGTTGGAATCAGATCATCCTGGACTAAAGGACCTACCTCTGTTGGCTCTCCGTCCTACGAGCCGTAGGACACCAGTCCTCTAAACAGTCATCTGAAAAAATATATCCAATCAGGAAAGGAGCAAAGTACAATACTCTGAAAGCAATTTCATATTCATGGTAGAGAATATATAACAACAATAGAAATGAATATAAGATGCACATGTAACTATAAAATAAAAATATAACTGAAAAAATAAATACAAGCAACATGGTATAAACTTGCAAAGAGAGAACTGTAAATAAGAGAACTGATGATACTAGCTAGTGCCTTAGAGTACAAGTTCATTATGTGATCGATTTAGGTTACACACGGATATTCTACGATAACTCAATTACACGTGTAGGGTATAATTGACATGCACACGAATACACTAAAGGGTTTGATCACATAATCAACTCCTACTCTCCCGTCCTGATTAATATTCATGGATCAAATCATGACACATTACGCACATGAATATAATATGAGCACACGGAGCACACGATATGGACGAGCATAAGGAATACCCGAAGCACACGATAAAGTATATGTGTAAGAAGTATCCAATGCACTCGTCAAATAAATAACATCTACTGACTCGATCCATATAATACCAGCCTGTATAACATGGTATCAGAATTAAGTAAAACAGATCTAGAACATGTAATATATACACTATCAAGTACTGAAAACTAACAGAGAATGTACCCGCCTGAGGTCCTGAACAAATGAGACAAAACAGTGTCCGAACAGGTGTCACACAGACCTATATATGAAATATCATGTCATTTGGTATTTTAGAATCAATAATATATTTAAATAACTCAAAACTATATTTCTAGGTCAAAACTAGGTCAAATTATGTCAAACTACCTAAAGGGTTGACTTTTAGGGTCAAACTTGTCAACTCTAGTCCAAACTAGGTTATACCTAGGTTTCTAGGTCATTCTAAAAGGTATTCTAATTTATATACCTTAATACATGATACTACCTAACCTCTATTCCAATATACCACTAAACATAGTACTAATATATATACTTAACTCGGTTAACTTATATATATATACTTACCTACTCTAACATATAATGCTACTTGGTATCAATACATCCATGTATCATACATCACACCCATGGCTCACCTTACCCTTAACAATACCTTGGTATAACTCGATACCTTATACTAACACTTACAATACTTAACATTATCTTAGTATTTACTTATAGTCCCTCACAAGCTCACTCAACACTCTCTCATAGACTTTCACTGATACCTACACCACATTAATTTTACCATACTTACTAACATACCCTTCACTAGCCAAGCTTGCACCCATATCCTAACTCCACACCCTAATTGGATCTTCACATATTGTTGTCAATTGGAATACAAAGTAACACCCTACTGTTACTGCTGACCTCTTCAAGATTCACCACTTAGTGCAATTGCATCCCATATACACTACATTCTTATACATCTTGATGCCTGCAATGCCTCAAGCTGCCTGTTATCCCTACTTGGAACATAGTTACTCCCTTCCCTCGAGCACTAGTAGCTGCAGTTCAACCTTCAAGTTGTGACTTAATTCTCTCAAGTTACTGAAGTACACTCTAATAACACAACTCACTTAATGTACTCTACACTGGGACACAACTCCATTCCCAATACTCACAGCTATCCTACACTCCTTGATACTCCCAATTCAACACATTTGCCAAGTGCAGATGAGACCCCAAGTCTGCCCTGCTACAACACTTCTTTTACTCCTCCTGCAACATTCTTGAGTTCTCTAACCTCACTCACACACTGCAGATTTGCAGTTCCTCCTATAGTCAACCTCCCTTGCACTGTCCCACACTCTTGCCTGCAATAACTTACAACCCGATCAGCAATCCACTACAACACCCCCCCCCCGTCGATTACCACATCAAGAGCAATATCAGTTGCTGCATATCCTCAATTATATGTACCCAGTTTGCACCCTCAAGTATGCAGGAGCACACTGACATCTACCCCCATCTACTGAACACTAACACTGCCCAATGCATCCTACCTACATTGGCAACCACAACAACAGCTCACCAACAATATGGCCTGCGCAGACCTCAAATTCCTACTCCATGCCTACAGATGCTTCAACAACACTGTGGTTGTTGTGTTGGCCTAACACACAGTTGCAACCATAGTCCACAACCTCCTCTTTCCCTCACTACACATCTCTCACACACATCACACCACATAATCAAGTATACATAACCAAATATATATATATATATAGACACACACACACACACACACACACACTACACTCACACTTATATACATCACACATATATACACATATACATGTATAACACTATATATATATATATATATATATATATATATATATATATATATATATATATATATATATAACATTCTAAGTAGGTTCACACCCAAACTAACACCAACTCCAATACTTAGTGTGCAACAACCCACACATGGGTATCCTACTATGATACTCATGTGATACCCTATTAATACACACACAAACACAACCAAATCATCATGACACATCTAAAATAGCAATAAGTAATATAAAATAGTGAGGAATGACCCATTAGGCATTCCATCAAACACTAGGTATGCCACCTCGGGGTTTTCTCTAAATGGTCACAAAACTCCATGTAACTTCCACCAATGGCCTCCTATGGACCTAGTTCTTCTTCCTATGGATAGACCTAAGCTAAGGAAGGGTTTCTATAGGTCTATTACACCATTCTAGTATAAAAATGATAAGTAAAATAAGATTTTACCTATTGGAAGATGAATTCCTAATGTGGTTCCTTCCAATGTGCATAAGAATGAGAAATGGACACCAATCCTTACAAAACTCCTCTTCTTCTAGCCTCATGCAATCCTCAAGCTTCTATCTCTCCTTGGAGATGAAAACGAGAGAGATTGGGATTGATTTTGAAGAAATTTGGTGGAGGAAGAATGCTTGGAGGGAAGAACTAAACTTAGGGTTTCTTCATGAACAAATTATGAAGAAGATGGAGGCTCCCCCCCCCCCCCCCCTCCTTATAGGGTCGGCCATTTAGGGTTTGGGTTGGCTAAGGCACAATCTCCAATATGCCCTCCAAGTTGTCATGAAGGGTTATTTAATACATGGGAGTTTAACTAAGAGGGTTTCTATTTTAATTACAAGGGGTTATTGATCATTCTCTCTAATTAAATTAGTCCACCATGACTAACTAATTGGTGCACTAATGGTCATGATAAGTCTAGTTGGGTTCATTAGCAACTAGTCTAACTAAGGGATAATACACAATCATCTATATTAAATATCAATATACATACAACTATACCAATTATTATTAAATAAATATTATCTATAATAAATATTACCAAATGACCAAAATACCCCTATATTGGAAAGTTATTGTTACAATGCTTTATATTCTGTAATCGTGCGTTGGTACCGAATGGTTTCTTTTTCCTGTTTACTGCTATTTCTATATGCTTTACGTTATATGTTTCTTGTTGGATTTTCTTCGTCCGTCCTTGAGCCTTTCTTTCTGATACTTGCAACAGTTGGCCTGACCAACCCTGGATTGTTCCCAGATTGCTTGTGACCGACCCTTTGGATCTTCCAGACCTGGCTTGAAGGATGTGCTACAGTTCCAAATTATGTTAGAAACTGTATGTGAAGGTACTCTCTTCAACATATTTTCCTGTTGTATACTTCCTTATCATTATAAGTATTTTTGACTGTTCGGTCTTACATGATTCTAGTTGATATCATTCTTGCTGCTTATTTTATTGTGGTTGACTGTGGATATGAGATCAGATTTAGGTCATAGATTATATTGCATGTTAGGATACCCAGCATGACTGACAGCCGTGACCGCCGTACGACGTTCTAGCTATACCTTGTACGGGGGAGCTGGCCATGTCCGTCCCCGTATTTATCTAGTATTCTAGGAGCGGGGCGTGTCAAATTCTACGGTGAAGCTTAAGTTTTGGAATTATATAATATAATTGATTCCATGGTGAAGCCTAAGTTTTGGTATTATATAATAGAATAGATATATCAGAAGTTAAAGAAAATTCACTAAAATTTACAAAAGTTTCTTTCAAAGCTGCATTTTCTTTTCAAAACTTTTGACAACTTCTACTATAGTAATAGATATAGAAACTAATAAAATAAGAATTTATAGTAGTATTTGCATAGTCATGATATAATTCACTCTTACCAAATGTAAAAGGTTGTTCATCACAAATAATATATTTTGTTATGTTGGTTTTTGTTACGAGCAATAAATATGTAAAGTTTCATATGGAAGAACCTTGAGGATTGATGTTTAATTGTGTTTGACTAACATTTAATGTATCATTGCCATAACAACTTTCATAGTGTATCTTCAAAGTGCTTGTGCCGTCATTTTTTCCCATTTAATTTAATTTGTTTGCATTTCTTGCATTATGCACCTCTAGGTATTGATTTTTGGTCTTTAGGATCTAAAATTTATTTCACATCACCATCGATGACAAATAATTTAGTAAAAAAATCTCATAAAATTATTGTTTTTTCTAGTTGAATATTAGTATTACTACTTCTAACTTTAGGAGGTGACATTTGTTTCAGTGGCACAAAAATTTCAGGATTATTAGCATAAAAATTGTAAAATTTGGATGGTTATAACCAGTAGCTTCATTATGATCCGTAGTTTAAAAAAACTAGTTTTTTTAAAAAAAAGAGGGAAGAAAAAATTTTCAACTAAAAAATAAAAAAAGGAAAGGAAATTAACTAATAAAATTTTAATATCAAAAACTAATTTTTAATAATAATAAAAATACTTAAACTGTGGTGCCCCGTTCTCCCTATTCGGGGAGCTCGGCTAAGAAATACTAATCGGTATCGTTCGATCGGGATAGATTGAATCAAGATCTTATCCTCGTAATGGATTTTCTTCTTCAGAATTGATTCCCATATTCAGTGGACTGTACCCCAAGGATGGACTTAGCGGCAAAGTCAAAAGGGACCTCTCCGCTGCAAGTTTTTATGCCTAGTTTTCGCTGTCGCCTTGTTGCTTTCGTACTTTTGAGTTGGTTTTCGAATTTATGTTTTCTTGAACGATTTTGATGGATTTTATTGCTTTTATTTGTTGAACTGCATTTCATTCCAAGCTTGGAAAGAATAGAAGAGGTATTGATCAGCTGTTCGTGGCAATGCAGGTGATCGTGCAGTAGACGTCGTGCAAGCGGAGTCTTGAAGCACCTCTTTCCTTTCCTTTCTCCAACCAACTTGTGAGTGACTATAATTCGATTCGGTTGACCCTTCTTTCAAGTCTTCACATCTAAAATATTGCCTTCTTGCTTGTTCCGATCAAACGATACCATAATAACTAAAAGATGTCAAGATAAAAAGGAATAGACTTGGATTATTTGTGCTTGTCAACCAACTTGGAAACAGTTACTTTGTTGCATGCTAGTTCGCTTAGAATATTTTTTTATAATGTTTTAATTCAAGTTAGAATGTATACTTCTCCTATAATTGTGCTGTGTATAGAACACACCCTGCTATGCAATGAATGTATACTTCTTCTATAATTGTGCTATGTATAGAACATACCTTGATATGCCATAAACTGATCAGGAAGACTATGCAAAATGAATCATGCCATGCTACTTGTCTCGTGCTCGTGTTGCCTCAAATTGCCAGTGATCCCCACGTATATTTAAACTGTGCAAGCTAATCATGTCTTCGTGGCAGGGAAGGTCATGATAAGTATTTTTGCAGGTGGTTCAGACGGGCAAGTAAAAGTCACCGAACGGTGTCATGTTTATTTCAGTAAAAATTTTATGTCTAATGATTGCTTGTAAAATAAACTAAGACAAGATAGAAAGACCACAAATAACTTACATGCTTTATATAAACAACGTGTTGATTGGTATAGTTGGGTTAGCTCACCTTTACCAGTGCATTTTGATGTACTGACCCCTCGTTGAAACAGGTTTTTGGCACCAAGGAGATCCTGCGAGGAGCTAAAGCAACTTCCCATTCAAGTCCACCAACCGGCATGCCCTGACCGTGCCTTAGTAGAAGCATTTTGAAGATCCAGGAGCTCGCACATATAACTTATGCAGCTCCGTGGAAAGGCGATAGCTCCGCCTGGAGGTCTCTTCTTTTGAGAGTTTTAGTAAAAGGATAAAATGTACACGACGACTATCTCATTTTGCGTCCATTTTTGTAAGCCTGTGCGGCAATTATCAGACTCGTTCCAGAGTTTACAAAAGATGTTCATTTTCAATAAAGAGAAGTTTTCCATGTTTCAATATTTTGTTTCAATTATCTGCGTTGCGTAACCTAGGCACGCACGACGTCACGTCCGGAGGACGACTATCGATTCTACGGAATCGAGGCGTGACATAAACCTCAACTTGATTTCTCCAAAGCCGGATGTAAGAATTGTTGTAGTTTTGTGGTGGTCGATCAATTTGAAGCCTCCAGATTTCTCAAATTCTTGCAAATTTTCTTGCACTTCAGTCTTTAGAAAGTTTTTGCTTCACTAGCTTGCTATAATCTCCAAAAAAATTATTTTCTTATAAGTATTGGTAGCTATCGGAAGACAATTTGTTGTGGTAAATTTGGATAAATTATATTGTATTTGTAGAAATTTTGGGTGCCAAATTACCTCCAATATCCTTAAAATATAGTTGTTATAAGAGTATTTTGGTCATTTTCAACAAAATGACCAAAAAAATCCTTAGAAAATGGTTATATATTAGAGATATTTTGGTAAAAATACCCCCTTAGACTAATAGACTGTTGGGAGGAATAATTTATCAAAATATCCCTCAAACGTTATAAATAACGTTTATATTGAAAGATATTCTGGTAAATTATCCAAATATAAAGGGTTTGACCCGGGTCACGGACTGGGCTGGTCTAGTCCGAGTTGACCAGATCGATCGTGAAAAAATCGGTTTGGTTCACTGACCAGGTTGAACTTCGGCCCCAATTCCAAACTCATCTTGAAACCGCTTATATGAGCCGAGTCAGATCGATCCATTGATTGGATTAGATCGGCCCAGACCGCCTAGACCGGAGTTGACCAAACCAGACCTAAAACAGGTTTCATACCGCCCGATCTATTAAACATTTGACTTTCCCGAGTCCAGTAGAGCTTGGGTACTGTCCCTCAAGTATATGATGCCGATCTTGGGGGCATTTAACCAAAGAAAGATCTCCTCTCTCCTGCCATGAAATCATCCTCAAAACACTCCTCCCTCCGACCCATCAGCGGACACGTGCTAGCAAAGACACAGCCCAACAAATTTTAGCAAGATTTGTTTTGTTTAAATTTTGTGCCATTTTTGGATACTGCAACGTTCACCTAGTGCCCATATAGGAAATATATAACTATTCCATACATTTATTTTCCCTGCAGTCAAACAAATATTAAGAAACGGCTAAAAAAGAATTCAAATTTTTTCCCCTTCATATTCATCATTCACCCACTTTGGAAACAGAGATATATAGAAGAGAGAGAGAGTTTGTACAAAACGAAAGCAGAGTCTTCTCTCTTCTCTTCTTCTTTCGACGAAACCCACAGCAAAATAATAGAAAGACTTTTGAGAAGCTGCTGAGAGAGAGAGCAGAATCTCTCTTTCTTTTCTGCAGCTGGCTTCTGCTGTCCTTTGGAGCAACAGCAGTTCATCTTCCTCCCTTAAACACGGAAAAGGTATGTCGTGGAGATACTGGGAAGTTTGTGAGTTGGTTTTCTTTCCTCTTTTTCTTGTACGTACTTGCAAACACAATCCCACAATGCCGTGCCATTTGACTATACTCTTCGTTTTTCTTTTCTCCTTTTCAAACTGACCATGGCTGTACACTACTAATGTCATGTGTACTCTGCTATCTTGATTTTATTTCCACCCCCCCCCCCCCCCCCCCCCCCACACACACACACACACACACACCAATAATACTCGTCATGCCTTTCATGATAAAAGGTTAAGTTCTCCTTGTAACAAAGTGCTAGTAATCGTGAAATTGCTGCAAATTTTGTTTTGGAGAGGAGGAGAATATTTGGAGAAGAGTGAGCAGTGTAGGAAGAAGAAGTACTACTACTACTACTCTTAACCGCAGTTTTACTTTTGTGTTTAAATTTAAAAGGGAATATTCAATTTTTATTTTAGGTGATGCGTATTTATTAACTTTCACTCTCTGCATCATTTTGTTTTATCGCTTTGTTATCTGTTTCTTTCTGAGACATCCTTTTGTCTTGTTTTGCTCTCCTTCACGAGGGCTCGCCAGAAAGAAAGAAATTTGCTTATTAATTTATTAATTAATTTCAAAAAGATCCCTCCCTCTTTCTTCACAGCTTCCTTCCTTCCTTCCTTTCTTCTTTCTGTGCTGCAATACAACAGGAAAGTTTGAGGTTGAAATTGAGAAAATGGGTCGAACCACGCGGTGGCTGAGAAGCCTTCTGGGCGGGAAGAAGGAGAGCAGAGCCGCCACGGAGAAGGACCTCGGCGAAGAGAGGAGATCAGAAAAGAAGAGGTGGAGTTTCAAGCGAGATTCGTCCGAGGTCCCAATGCCACACGACAATAGTGCGGCTTGGCTCCGCACCGCGGTCTATTCGGAGCGCGAGAAGGAGCAGAACAAGCACGCCATCGCTGTCGCTGCCGCGACCGCTGCAGCTGCGGACGCCGCTGTCGCAGCAGCGCAGGCCGCGGTCGCAGTGGTGCGCCTCACGAGCCACGGCCGAGGCGCGTTCGGTCCAGCGCAGGAACGTCTCGCTGCCGCAGTGAAGATACAGACCGTCTTCAGAGGATATTTGGTAAAAACTTCAAATTGTTCTTTGGTTGCATCCAATGTACATACTTACTCGATCCGTGTTGATGTAGGCCAAGAAGGCTCTTCGTGCTCTGAAGGCTCTGGTCAAGCTGCAGGCTCTGGTCCGAGGCTACCTCGTCCGAAAGCAAGCCGCCGCTACGCTGAAAAGTATGCAGGCCCTCATCCGAGCGCAAGCAACTGTAAGGGCGCAGAAACGCCGGCACCTCCTCTCCAACGACCGTCCCCGGAAATCTCTTGTATGTATGGTTTGGTTTTGTTACATCAGTTGAAATCAACTTAGCTCGCTTGTGATTCCGGTAATGGTATGGTTTCAGGAAAGGTTCGACGAGACGAGAAGCGAGCATTTGGCTTCCCTTCACAGCCGGACTCTGTCCATGAACCTCGACATCGCCAGCCCGAAGATCGTCGAAATCGACACCTGCCGCCCCAAGTCGAGGTCCTCGAGAAGCCGGACCAGCCCTTCGTTGGTCGACTCCGCAGAGGACATGACCACCCTCAACTCGATGTCCTCCCCGCTCCTTTGCCAAATCCCGACCCGGGTCTCCGTTCCCGACTGCAGCAACTTCCATGATCACTACTGGTGCCACGCCGGCGACAAGTGGCGGTACTCCTCCACGGCGCAGAGCACGCCGAGGTACGTGAACCCTGTGGGCATGGGCGTTGCCCCTGCCACACCCGCGAAGAGTGTGAGCGCCGCTGCGGACGGTGCATCATTCAGGAGGTTCTTCAATTTGCCCAACTGCCCGAACTACATGTCGAACACCCAATCGTTCGAGGCGAAGGTGAGGTCGCAGAGCACGCCGAGGCAGAGGCCGGAGCCCCTGGTCGGGCCCGGGGGGCCGTGGAAGAGGCTCCCATTGAGCGAAGTACTGCTGGAATCGAGGGCCAGCTTGAGCGGAGTTGGAATGCAGAGGTCGTGCAGTCGAGTGCAAGAACAATTCAACTTCAAGAGCGCAGTCGTCGACAGGTCCCTCGAGCTGGGCAGGGAAGCAGAGCAAGAATTCTACTTGCAGAGGAAATGGTGAAAGCATAAGAGGGCATTGTTATTGTTGTTCCCTTAAATTTGTTGCATCCTCTGCTATGAACTTCTCCAAATTGTTGTTAGAAGGAGAAGCTCTTGTGTAAATTTCCATTTCCTGATTTGATATTGCACATCTTTGTGGAGAATCAGAATGCTTGATTTGAATTTATTCTCATTTCACAAGAACCGTTGCTGCAGAAACAAAAAATCACCACATAGGATTATTTAGCTTTTGAATCTCGTATGATATTCGAATATTATTGTTGTTCTTGTTCCCTTAAAATTATATGGATCTCTTTTAGTTTTTCCTTGTAATAGGCTAGCCTAGCTACAGGAGTAGTTTTGTTCTGTGGTGAGTTTTTTTTCCCTGCAGCAACGGTCCTGTGGAATGTTGAAATGAAGGAGCTACTGTGATTGGCTGGTAGTAGATCTCCTGGGCATCTTTATATCCAGCTAGTACCTATAGCTAAGCAAAATGTGTCATCATTGGAGGAGGTTGGCATTGGACTGTATGCTCAATTCACTGTTGCCTCCTGTGTGTGTTGTGTGAAGTAGGGATAATTTGCATCAGAAAAACTTAGACAGCCCCCCCCCCCACCCCACCCCTCACACACCTCCCCCCCTCCACACAAAAAAAAAAAAAATGAGAGCTCGTGATTGGCCGGAACAAAATTAATGACCTCAGCCCTCCAGTTAACGTAGGCCAAAAAAAATTCAGTCAGCCAATCCGTGTGCGCCGTGTGGTTTGCGATTTCTTTCGCGGTATGTGTAGGTGTGCTGAATTTGCATATCTATAATCAACAATCAACAAAATATAATAGAGCGTATGTCCATGACCTTATCAAGTGGTTAGGAGTAAGTCATATCCTCCGGAGTTTGCGGGTTCGAGCATCGAAAGAAGCACATTAATTATGTGATGAGGGTACGGATGAGGTGCGGTACAGATGTGGAACAGATGGTGGCCTTCTCGAATCAGGATTTGGCTTTTGGGTTAGGATATAGCCTTCGGATTGTAGTTGTAAGACCTTCTTGTCGGAGTTGTAGACCTTCAGGCTGTGTTTGTAGGCCCTCGAAGCATAATAAAGTTTACCCTCTTCCAAAGAAAATAATAATAATAGAGTGGCTGCTTTGTCAATACAGAGTAAACAGAAGCACCTTGGTGAGAGCAAACAAGATCAAGATACAAGTATCATCGTCCTCCAAGTCCGAAGTATCCTTTACATAACATCTAGTTGTAATCGACTCCTCCACGATGTATTACATGGCTAGATTGGTCGGGACAAACCGAACTCCAATACCTTACGGCCAACTTTATGCCCGAAAGGCAACGACATCATGGATGATATCATTCAAAAAGGTAGTTCTTTCAAGATGGCTACGGGATAAGTCTGACAAAACTTCAGATTTGAATAACTCCTAAACCTTTTACTTTTCTTGAGATCAGTTCAACCAAAATTCAAATTAAATATAAATTTATACAAAAATGATTAGTGGCTCCCACAGTACTCGCGAGCCATCGTCTTCCTGTTAGAAATATTGTTGTTTTCTTATTGAAAAAATTTCAGAGTACAAAAATAAAATTATATTGATGTTACCGGCCTCTGGGGAAGTCGTGCACGAAGCACTGCCCTAAGAGTTGATTCGGGATCTGTGTGCAGACGTTCCCGAAACTCCTAGTGGTAAAACCCCCGCACTACCGATATCTCGTCGCCGCACACGACTTGGAGAGAATGACCAGGACTTAGCTATGCCCAGAGCTCGGAGACGACGAAGATTTGACAGAATTGAAGTTTGGCAGCAAAAGTTTAGAGATAAAATTTTTGATCGAGTTTACAAAGAAATCAGTCCAATATATAATACTCAAATGTAACGATCTGAATTAATTTTTCTATTAATTCAGCCGTTACACAGGAGAAATAAATAATGAACCTGGACACAAAATTGGTACAAAACAATTTGTAACGGAAGAAATAAATTTCTAACGTTCAGAAAATTAAATGAAAAAAAAAGAGGAGCAAAAAGAATTTTAGGGTCCCAGCCCGAACCCGAAGAGGAAATCGAATCGGCATTCGGCGCCCGCAGATGTGGGCGCGTACCCGCACCCGTTACGCGCGCCGAACCGAACCGAACCGAGCCGGGCCGGGCGGCGGCGGCGGCGCGCGCGTGTGGCCCAAGGGGTTCCCCACACAACAACTTAAGAGAGTAAAGAAGAGAAACTAATATATGTACACAAGAAAGCTTTGGCCCATCCGATGTGGGACTAAAGAAAGGAAGAGGAAGCTTGAGCTTTTGAAAGCAAAGCAAAACCAACAATCCCCCCCCAAAGGTCAAGTTCCAAAACAGAGATAAGAGTGAAGTAAATAAGGAGAGAGAGAGAGAGAGCATCTGGGCAGTAAAATACTATGCATAGATGAGATGGACTACAGCCTTGAATCTCACGTAGTGACTATTGCCTTAATCTGAAGAAGTGCTTGATGGACTATGCCTTGAATCAGACTTCTTGAACCAGATTTAGAAAAATAGCACACATAGTACGCTAGAGATCCTTGGTCTATCGGGTGGGCTTTTAAATGGCCATGCGCACTTTCCACATTCATGAGAGTTGTCTGGGATCGCCCTGTCCCATAGTCGCGGCCTTCACGACCTCTCATATAGGTAAGTCCTTAATGGTTGGTGATATGAATCAACCCAGCATTACAGCTTGGACCTATTAAGAGTTTAACCTCATCCTAACCATATCACACAGGAACACTGTCACCATAGGGAACGGGAGTCATTGTATACATGTACAGCCGCTTGGGCTTTATTTTAATGAGACCTTAATCTCGAGTCAGTGTTCCATAAAGTCACATAAGTTCAGCTTGTTTCTACCCATTGAACCGGCTTCTTGGGATCTCCAGTCAGACTCGGTTGGGTTGCCACTGCTGGTGACTAACTTATGGGCTTAACCCCATCCCCCTCGATGATTCTAGGATCAAAGTCCTAAACAGACCCTTCGTCAAGTGATCTGCAAGGTTCTTTTCTGACTTTATATAGTCAAGAACCACATATTTGCCTAGTAGGCTTTTTATTGACTTGAAGCGCAGCTGCAGGTGCCTGTTCATCTTAGCATTCACAGAATCATGCTTTAGTAGTTCAATAACAGATTTATTATCACAATTTATAGAAATTGCAGGAACAGAACTAAGCGAAACAGGTATATGCATAATAAGATTTTTAAGCCATTCAGCTTCTGTGCAAGTTGTATCTAAAGCTATCATTTCAGAGTCCATTGTACTCCTAGTTATGATAGTTTACTTACAAGAGCCCCAGGAGTTCGCAGCTCCTCCTAGAGTAAATACATATCCAGTAGTAGATTTTATATCATGTGAGTCGGTTACCCAGTTTGCATCTGAATAACCTTCTATGATATCAGGGTGCCTAGTAAAATGAAGTTTGTAATCTAGGGTGCCCTTGAGATATCTAAATACCCTATCCAAGGCAGTCCAATGTGACTGATTTGGGTTACTGGTATATCTACTTAGTCTCCCAATAGCAAATACAATATCAGGTCTTGTCCTGTTTGTTATATACATAAGGGAGCCTATCATCTGTGAATATTTATGTTGTTCCAAAGGTGATCCTTCATTCTTTTTTAGTACAATACTGCTGTCATAAGGGGTAAGGACAGGTTTCTTATCAAATAACTCAAACCTTTTTAGTATTTTTTCAATTGAATGTGCTAAAGATAGAGTATAACCCTCTTTGCCTTTGGTCACTTGCATTCCTAAAATTAAGTTGGCTTCTCCTAGGTCTTTCATATCAAACTGGCTAGATAAATAGTTCTTTGTAATATTTATCAATTCCAGTGATGAACCTAGGATAAGGATGTCATCTACATACTGTCACGACCCGATTCGTAGAATCGTTTGAGGCGTCCCCCGAATCGTGACCGCCGTGCGGGCCTGGAGTTGCGCCCGCACAAGGCTTTAATGATTTGCATAGCAAGCACATATTCAGAGTACGCAGATAAATTGAAACACAGATTTGAAATATGGAAAAGTTCTCTTTATTGATAATGAACATCTATTACAAACTCCTGAACGAGTCAGCTAATATGCCGAACGGCTTACAAAAGTGTTGACTCAAAATGAGATAGCAGTCCTGTACATTACATCCCTTTATAAACTCAAAACGATAAAGACCTCCAGGCTGGAGGACGGCTTTGCCACGGAGCTGCATTTGTGTATAAAGAGTTGCAGCTTCTGGCTTCAAAATGCGTCGAGGGCGCGGTGAAGATGCGCCAACAGTTGGACTGGATCGGGAAGACGACTTCGGCTCCTCGCTCGGTTCGCCTTGGTACGGAGAACCTGTTTCAACGAGGGTCAGCATATCGAAACATGCTGGTGAAGGCGAGCTAGCCGAACTATACCAATCAACACGTTGTTTAATGAAGCATGCATATTTGTGGGTTTCTATCTTGCCTTAGTTCATTTACAAGTAAGCAGCATATAGAATTTACTGAAAATGAACGTGCCATCGTTCGGTGGATTTTACCTGCCCGTCTGAATTACCTGCACAATACTTACCATGCCTTCCCTGAAACGAAGACACAAGTTAGTATGCAACAGGTTTATACATAGGATCACTGGCTTGATGCCACGAAGGGACGGGTTATAGTCTCAAGACACAAATAATATACAACGTAGGTGGCGAGCCCCGCTGCATAACACTTTGCCCCATAACATACGACTATACATACGTTCCGTCCAGATCGGATCGGTCCCGGCGCCCCTGTGACCGTCCGCGGAACTCATAACATACCTTATGCACAAGTTGTCCGTGATCAAGAGCACTCATAGAATTAGTTCCATAGCATAACAGTTTTGCATAGTCATCCTGACAGTTTATTTCATAACAAGCATATATTTCCATACTTAGCACGATTCATAGAACAGTTATAAACGAACTAGCATACAGGATGATAACCGTTCATAAGTTTAGTTGACAAGCAATATTTTCAAGTCTATTCCCTTTTTATCTTGATCTCTTTTATTATTACTTGGTACCGTTTGATCGGGGCGAAGGAGTGAGGCTTGGAAGCAAGGCTAGCTAATCGGGTTGGTAGCCACTCACTTAGATTTTGGAAAGAAGAAGGAAAAAGGCGCTTCACGACTCCGCTCGCAAGCCGTCTACTGCTCGTTCACCTGCACACGAACAGCTCGATTAAATACTTCTTCCTCTCTTTCCAATCTCGGAATAGAAGTGCAAGTCAATGAACGAAAATAATAAAAACCATCGAAACCGTTCAAGGAAAACAAACAAATCCCAAAACCAACTCAAAGCACGAAAGCAACAAGCGACATCGAAAATCGAGGCAATAAAAGATAGCAACGGAGAGGTCCCTCCTGACTCTGCCGCTAAGCCGATCCTTGGGGCGCAGTCCACTGAATATGGGAATCGATTCCGAAGAAACAAATCCATAACGAGGACGAGTTCTTAATTCAATCTATCCCGATCGAACGATACCGTCTTGTGTTTCTTAGCCGCGCTCCTCGAATAGGAGGAACGGGGCGCTACACATACAAGCATAAAATGACACAACTTTTACATGTACCTTTAGAGTGTATACATTTGTCATACTCATTTGACAAGAAACCATATTCACAAATTACTTTGTCAAATTTATTGTGCCATTATTTGGGAGCTTGTTTCAAGCCATAGAGCGATTTTACTAGTCTGCAGACTTTTTTTTTTTTGACCTTTAGCAATGAAACCTTCAGGTTGGTCCATATAAAGTTTTTCCTCTAGATCTTCATTCAAAAATGCTGTCTTTACATCCATTTGATGGATTAGCATATCATGAATGGATGTTAAGGCCAAGAGAGTTCTAATGGAAGTGATCCTGGCTACAGGAGAGTAGGTATCAAAATAATCTAACCCTTTCTTCTGGGTAAAATCTTTAGCAACTAATCTAGCTTTGTATTTCTCTATAGTACCATCGGCTCTGAGTTTCTTCTTGAAAATTCACTTACAGCCTATTGGTTTATTGCCTAAAGGTAGATCTGTTAAAAACCAAGTGTTATTCTCCATGATGGAGTTATATTCACTGTTAATGGCTTCTTTCCAGAAGGAGCATCAGGAGACGACATTGCTTCTTCATAAGTTGAGGGATCACCCTCTATCAAAAAGGTGAAGAATCCTTCTCCTAAATTTTTCTCAATCATATTCCTTTTACTCCGTCTTGGTTCTAAGTCTTGTTCAGATTGTGAGCTAGGTATTTGGACATGAGAACTAGTAGAGGGTATGGAGGAAGAGATTGAACTTCTATCCTTAAAAGGAAATATGTTTTCAAAGTAAACTGCATCTCTTGCTTCTATAATGGTATTGTTAGAGATTTCATTTACTTCTGAGTGAGTCACTAGAAATCTATTGGCATAGCTGTCTAAGGTATATCCTATGAAAACAACGTCTACAGTCTTGGGACCAATCTTTCTCTTTTTAGGTTCGGGAATTCCGACTTTAGCAAGGCATCCCCAAACTCTAAGGTAATTAATCCTAGGAGCTCTACCTTTCCACAGCTCATAGGGAGTCTTATCTTTTGTCTTACTAGGAATCATATTAAGAATGTAACAGGCAGTTAAAAGAGCTTCTTCCCACAAGTTATCAGGAGCACCAGAGCTGAGAAGCATGGCATTCACCATATCTAACAGAGTGCGGTTCTTGCGTTCAGCAACTCCATTAGACTGAGGTGAATAAGGAGCAGTTACCTCATGAATTATTTCATGTTCTTCACAGAAGTTAATCATTTCGTTTGAGGTATATTCTCCACCACGATCAGATCTAAGGATCTTAATCTTCCTTTCTAATTGATTCTCAGCTTCAGATTTGTAGACCTTAAATCTATCTAGAACTTCATCTTTGGTTTTGAGAAGGTAGATATAACAATACTTTGAATAATCATCTATAAACGTAACAAAATATTTTCTACTGCCTCTGGTCAAAATCCTATTTGAGTCACATACATCACTATGGATAAGTTCTAGAAGGTCAAAATTTTTTTCTACAGATTTGAATGGTAATCTAGTGTGTTTGGCTTGAACACAAATCTCACATTTGTGTTTGTCATCTATTGGAGTCTTCGAAATAAGATCTAAAGTCATCATTCTTTTAATAGAACCTAGGTTCACATGACCTAGTCTGTCATGCCAAACATTTGAAGATTCTATATTAGAGACAATGAGAGAACAATAAGAAATTTTATTCATTGTGCTTAAAAAGAAAAGATCGTCTTTTACAAAGCCTTTTCCTATAAAAGAGTCATGCATAGAAAAAACTACTTTATTAGCCTCCATTACAATTTTGTATCCTGAGGCTACAAGAAGTGATCCACTTACTAAATTTTTCCTAACAGACGGCACATGAAGAACATCATGAAGAGTTAAGATTTTTCCTGATGTCATCTTCAGGTCAACTTTTTCTCTTCCAATAATTTGTGCCGTTGAGCCATCTCCTAGGGTCACACCTCCTCCACTTGATTCCTGATAGTTTGAAAAACAGGAGCGATCAAACGAAACGTGAACATTAGCTCCAGAATCCAACCACCAATCATCAGAATGGTAAGAAAGGTTAATAAGGGGTTGAAAGCTTACAGACCTGAAGAAACTCAAAGAAACTTTGTGAAGCATGTTCGCTTCTGGTCTAACTGAGCCCTTTTCCTTTGTAGGAGGTCTGGACAGCTTCCTTCTTCCTATGGTAGCAGTTGGTGGCCATATGGTTTGTTTTACCATACACAAAATAAAACCTCTTCTGATCCTGAGTCTGACTGAAGTTTCTAGGTTTTTGGTTTTGGTGATGATGGTTTTGGTGGTTAGGCTGAAAGTTTTTCTTCTTCTTGAAGAAATTCTTTTTGGATTTATAAGCAAAATTAGATTTGGGTTTTTCTTGGCCTTCTACAAGGTTTACCTTACCTTTAGATTCAGTTTTAGGCTTAGACCTCAATCTAATTTGTTCTTCGGTTCTAATTTTCTTTAGGACTTGATTGTAGGTAAGATCTCCTTGTGTATGGTTAAGTTCCTTAGAAATATCAGACCAAGAGGGAGGTAGCTTGTCTATTAGGCATACTATTTTATGCTCATTGGAGAAAGATGTTCCTTTGCCTTGAATATGCCTAAGGTATTCTTGGAATTCATGGAGTTGGTCATTCATAGGTTTGTTATCTACCATGAAATACCTATTAAAGGTTGAAGAATTAAACATTTCTATTCCGGCATCATCACAGCCGTATTCATCTTCCAAGGCTTTCCAAAGTTCTTACACAGTAACTATCAATTCTTTAGAATAAATCAATTCTTTAGAACTCTTAACTATTAACTTGAATATATATTTTGTTTATTTTTTTTTCTTTGTAGAACAAATCAACAGTAACTATTTGAACAAACAGTAACAGATAGTTAGAAAAATCAATTATAAAAAATAATCAATTCTAACAGAATTCAACTCTTAGATTGTTAGAAATATTGTTGTTTTCTTATTGAACAAATTTCAGAGTACAAAAATAAAATTAGATTGATGTTACCGGCCTCTGGGGAAGTCGTGCACGAAGCACTGCCCTAAGAGTTGATTCGGGATCTGTGCGCAGACGTTCCCGAAGCTCCTAGTGGTAAAACTCCCGCACTACCGGTATCTCGTCGCCGCACACGACTTGGAGAGAATGACCAGGACTTAGCTATGCCCAGAGTTCGGAGACGACGAAGATTTGACAGAATCGAAGTTTGGCAGCAAAAGTTTAGAGATGGAATTTTTGATCGAGTTTACAAAGAAATCAGTCCAATATATAATACTCAAAAAAATCAGTCCAATATATAATCCACAGTACTCGCGAGCCACCGTTTGCCGTCGCATTCCTCTTCCAGTCTCCCCCTCCTGCTCCGGATCCGACAGGCCAGCCGCCGAGTCCACCCACGTGTCGGCTCCGTCCGTCCTTCCGTCCCTCCTTTTCCGCGTTCGGCCGTCGCGCCGCCGGCCGGACCACCGTGTGCGAGCACTGCACGTGCAACAATACGAGCAGTACAGCACGGTTGATATTTATGTCCCAAGGTGGCACCTATGGTCCGGCTAGGGCAATGCAACCCGCTAGGCCGGTTCTGGGTTTCGTTACAACAAGAAATTCTCTCCGGTAGAACAAGTTATGCAGAAAGCGAGATACTGATGAAGTATAAAGTTCTGGTGAATATTTGTTTAGAGCTGTACTAATTGGATTGACTACTTAATCTAATTCACATAACCACCTTTTAAGGTGGGGGGTTTGGAGCCCTTTATTGATATGAAATAAAGCTGAGAAGGAGGTAACCCTTTACTACAAAGAACCTCAAAAGAAAGCAAAAAATATACGTATTTAGCCGAAAAGGAGGTTTCTCATACTTGGGCAACATGTATTTACCCCCAAAAAGGATCGCCCCAGAATATGATAATTCTATAGGTTCTATTGCCTTGAAGTAAGAACATAACACCAAGATCCCTGTCGTTAGTGCTGGACTTTAGATTTTAAGGTCTGAGACGAACTATAAAAATGATGTACTCAAAGCTTAATATTCACATAATTTATTTTTTCATCGACGCTAATATAATAATATTATCAACACAAAATTTTAAAAATAAAAAATAAACAAAATATAATATCAAAAATAATATATTTTCCAATAAAATATTAATAAAATTGAAGATGCTACAAACAAAAAAATTAAAATTATAACTTATTTTGTTGTTTAATTACCTCCAAGAAACACACATAAAGAGAAAGACATCGAAAGAGAAGATTGATAACGGGGGAAGGGTAGAGAAGATTGAGAGCGTCAAACTGTTAGATCGACGGAAGGGGAGAGAATTTTGACATCGACTGTATCATTTTTTTTAATCTGACTAATTGACTTGTCTCTTGGTATTTAATATATGACGTTTATATATCCTATAATAAAAAAAATCTTACGCAGACAAAGTGTTAGAATGAGCTTGTTAGATTTTTTTTTTCTTTCAAAATTAGACTTACATACATAAAATAGCAATAAAATTTTTGGTGCCCTCTAAAATTTTGGACCCGAGACAACTGTCTCGTAGGACTCATATCAAGTTCGGCCTTGCATGTCGTAGGAAATTTTTTCTCTATAGAGTACTAAAATTTGGTTAAATTATGCACAAAGAATAAATTTATCAAAATTACATAGAGAGAACAAAATCGTCCTTAGCGAGGGCGTTTTGGTTCTCTCTTATTATTTAATAATATATCCACACGAAAATGTCTTTCCTAAGGACGTTTTCAAAATTTATTAATTTTTTTAGTTTCACATGTTAAAAAATAAAACGAAAACGGCCATAGTAAGAACATTTTTAACTTTTATTTATTTATTTATTCAAACGTTTACAAATTATATTTATTAATTTTTTATTTTTGCCAAAACGTTCTTAACAAGAATATTTTTTATTTATTTATTTTTATATAGGGCGTTCTCGATTTTTATTAATATTGTTTTTTGAATGAACACTTAAAAAAAGATAGAGAAGATAATGTGGGAGGGAAGGAATTAATGTCTTTTCAAATTTCTTTTACTACTTTAATTAGAACATATTACAAATAATTGATTATAGGGGATTATAAAATTTGTAATACTTTTATTAAAGGACCACATTACAAATCTATAGATTAGAGGGACTACTGTGCAAAAATAAAATTAAAACATTCTTACTATGTGTGTTTCTAACATTATTTAATATTTTTTCTGGAAATTTTTTGGCACCTATGCTATGTGTGTTTGGTCTGAATGTTTTTTTTCGAAAATTTTAAAAAAATCTAATTTAATGCAAGACGTCCCTACTAGAGCATTTTCACTAAATATTTGTTTTGTTAATTTTCTCTCGACCAAAAATTTAAAAATAAATAAATAAAGTCCCTTAGTAGGGGCTTTTTCGTTTTCTAAATTTTTAAATATTTTTTGTTTTGTTTTTCTAACAGACGAAACTAATTTTTTTAATAAAATTTGAAAACACCTTTACTAAGAACGTTTTCGTGTGGATATATTATTAAAAAATGGAAGAGAACCAAAACGTTCTTACTAAGAACGTTTTTGTTTTTTTCATATAATTTTAACAATTTTTTTTTCTGTGTGCATAATTTAACCAAACTTTAATTCCTATATGAAAATTTTGAAATTTTTTGCATGCCACACCTCTGTATCTATATATGTGCCCCTCCACCATTTTCTAGGAAACAAGTAAATTTCATCCAAAATAATGTCCTATCGATATTGAGTGACGAGTGTCGTGTCCCAACTCATGGACCTGTTAGGATATGATACCTGCATAGGACCGTGGTCTTTCTAGGAGATAATTTAGGCTTCGGATTTGGACAATTCCTTGTGCACAAGACAACTCTCTAAACTCACCGCGACCCTCACGAGTGACATCCTAGAATCGACCCACATTATAGATTAAAGAAAAACCAAAATTAGTTATAAATAGGACAATCCAACCCTGAACTAGCCCTAGTATATGTGCATATTACTCAATCCAATTAGCCAAAATGGCTGAGTAAGAAGCATGTATAGGAAGATGCAATAGTTCAAATTTTATTTGTATCAATACAAAATTTGTATTTAAGAATATATATATATATATATATATATATATATTAACAACGCTGCCTTGTCGTCTTCGAGCACTAGAAATTTGCTCAATCGCGAATATAGTACCATGACTTTTTAGTACAAATGCTGCAGAAAATCATAACATTGTTCCCTATTTTATGTGGTTGCACGTTTCTTCTTTTATGACCACAATGTCGTCAAGTGTCATCTTAGAACTTCACCTCTCCTAAATAGCCACAACCAACATGTAAATCCCAAATCAACCAAAAAGGAAAGATATGGTGCATCTTCAGTACCATGGTACATTTCCAATTCTAGTATCTCTACACTATAGATCATGTAGGCTGAATAGTTGCAAAAATGAACAATGTTTTTTGTTCCGAACATATATGATATGTCTAGCGAGCTACAAAATTCATTATCCGGTCAGAAATAGCTTTCGAAACCCTCACTACAGTTCTCTAGAGTTTTTTTTTGTCCAGGTGACAGAGACTTCACATTCCGTGTCTTCTATCATAAATCACCTGTTCACCTCCTTTTTGCTTGGCTTATTCTTCAATTGAATACTATTTAAATTTTGAATTTCAATTTGATTCTGGTAGCTATATGTTTGGATTCACATTTTGAATTTGTAACATTTTCTAAGAGAAAATCAAGAGAATGAAAAAAATGGCACAAGAAAAAGTTTCTTATATAAATTAATTCTACTAATCAGTTTTTACAAAATAATTAGTTTTGTACACTAAATGCTGCCCAAATGATATAACAGTAAATCAGACAATATATTTAACAGAATTTTAAACTTATGGAGAGACACTTTTCTAAGCTTGTTTATCCTCTTTAATTCTATTTTAATAAGTTAAATATTTTCACAACGATACTATGTTTTAGAATATTGAAAACTATATATACCACTTTATACAAAGTGAAAAACCCATATCAAAGATCTTCGCTAAATTATTTTAGTGGGAAATCATGTACCACACTTTTAATGTACCTAATCTCTACTCTGGGGCTTTCCAAAATAAGGTCCCCATTCCTTAATGGGTTCATATGCATAAGGGCGAAGACGGCTTAGAAAGACTGTCACTTTCCGTTTTCGATATACGTATTTGGAACATATTTTTATTTTAGCATGGTTGTATGTGCATGAAGACTAGACCTATTTTTTGGTTTAACCTTGCTCGTGGCTTATTTTGTGGATTGGTTCAACTCATGAGAACTTTTGGTTCAATCCTCAAACCCTACCATATATAACCCAATATTTTCTCTCACTCTTCACTTTTTCATTACTTCCTCTTTCCTTAGTTTTCTCTTCCCATTTCCATAGGCAAGTACACCTTGCATGAGAAATGGAGAAACCCTCCATATTATTGTTTCATTATGTTTATTATGTGTTTCTAAGCACTTTTAGTTCTTGGAGTTTTCTGCTTTGATGGATGTATTAGTGTAGATCTATGTTTCTAACTTAGGATTTTTATTGGATTTCATAAGTATCTATTGGTTTTGATATATTAAACTTGTGTCTTTGAAAACCAGTTTTTGCTACATGATAGAGCTTTCAATTTAGAGCATTTTGGCTTTTGGTTCACCCGATTTGGACTTAAAATGAGGTTTTATGAACAAAATAAGATTTTATTTTTTAAAATTTTTTCGCCATGGCCGAACCTGCTGTTGGAGAAGATGAAGTTCTCATACGGCCAGTGAGCTATGCGACTGAGAGTGCTATACGGCCAGAGAGGGTTATGCGGCCTAAACTATTGCCGCATACTGACAGCATGCGTCCATCTTGTTGGACGTATGACTGCTTACTTACACAAATGTCCTTGAACACTTTGTGTTTCAACTCGCTGAACAAATGAGATATTCGCTAAGTCCTAGAGAACTCCATGCGGCATTGAACCCATGCGGCACCGACATTCATGCGACCTGGAGAGCATGTGACCACTATTTTCTTGGATGCATGGCTTTGAACCATTGTCACTTATTCCTATAGTTTTGTCTTTTCTTCCTGACACACTTTATGGCTTGTCACCTCAGTCACATCAGTCACTTTATATTACATCACTGACACTTTATTTATTTGACTGTCACTTCAACACTTGTTCCGAGGAGTAGACCTTAACCCTGAGCATGCGGCCAAGTGGTTCATGCGGTCTGACTTCATGTGGATTGACTTTTCATGCGGCCTGACTTCATATGCGGCCTGACTCCATTTGCGGCCAGGATTGTCATGCGGCCTGACTTCCCATGCGGCCTAGCGACTCATTCGGTCCTGCTTATTGATTGAATATTTCTTGATTCATGTGACCCAATGTATAATTGGTAATTGGACTCGAATATTGTATCTGTGCTGATACCCCTATTGCCTGATTATTGTTCATATTTTAATGTGCGTCGAGTTGCGACACATCCTGTCACATGTTAAGTGATTATATTTGGGTTGTGCATCGAGAATGCCTTCAAAATTTTGAACGCGTGATATTATGAATATAGACATTGTTTCTCCAGCACGGGCATAATAAACGAGTCAACTATCAAAGCGTGGTTAGGATATTGATTGTCTGAATGTTGCATACACGTTCGGGTGAATCCATATTTGATTCCCATGGGTTCGTATCTAGCGTGCCCGTAATTTGTACGACATCTTAAGAAAAATTCTCGTGTGACCACGCCTTGAGATTTCAACAACAACATAGGGTTAATTAGGTAACTAAAAGTGGTAGTAACATTGGAGGGAATGGTATCCCGAGATCATGCCAACGAACATTCCCACAAAGATTCATTCTAAGTGCGTTGTGGGATGGCCACCACAGATATTGTATATCATCTGTCTTAGTGGAGTATAGTATCTGACTATTATGCCGAGCCACTGTTTCAATATAGAACACTGGAACCGCTAATACCGTATTTTTAGCGCAGTGGCCCTACGGGGACTGGTGCATCCTGCAAGTCCCTGTTTTATTATATTGGTTCGGTTAGCTCATGTTCTCCACTGACATGATCTGAGGATACTTATTATGCATTATTATGAGATAACCTCGGACTCCATAAAATAGTAAACCGTACAAATGATTGGCCGATATAAGAAATAGACTTGGTTGTGATTGTATCTATACAGCTAGTGTAATACCCCGTTCCGCTCAAGCGGACTGCCGATTCAAACGGCAGAAGTACAAATGTTCCGACCCGCTCTGCTCAGGCGAGAATACTTGTTTGAGGCAAGGATATCCAGACTTAGTCCCTACAGGAGTTCGGCTTAGGCTTTCAGAGGCTCGCTCGCAGTATCACTCGAATGAGGCGGATCATCGCTAAGGTGGGTGGCTACGGTGAACTTGTCTTTGCTTAGCCAGCACACATAAAATACAGAATGATACATGCTAGTCGTTAGGTGAATCACCCCCTGCATGCTAATAAGAATACAACACACCTAGCTAAAGGGAATAATCCCAACTTGTATTGCTTACGCTAGAACATGGAAATGAAATATTGATATATATTCAGACCCTCGCATGTTACCTTTGCCTCGTGCAACCGGACCCGCTATGCCTCGGGTAGAACGACACATATGTATATTCAGTAGTGCACTGTTCACTCCCTAACACTGCACAACCCTAGATAACTTCGCTCGGAAAGGTCCCGTACGGTTTTGCTCGGCTTACCTTCGGGCCCAAGCGAACTTAAATGCTTAAGTTATACAAGCGCATGCTTGCCTGCTTTTATATATTGCCTAGTTTCAATGCTTGCTGTATAACTATGCCTAGACCGTGAAACACTTTGCTTGTCATGCATTCATTTAGGTTCTCCTCGGAAGACTACCTGATAGTCGTTCCGTGCATGAATAAACCTGAATGTATTCGGGACCGTTAGGTCGCTAAAGCAATTCCCGAACCAGGGAACTTGCACCAATCCTGTGATCCAAAAATCCCTGCTCATTGAGTAATACTGTCCTGTACTGAATCAAATGGCTCGTGGAGCCGATACTCAACATTTAGAGTAATCCTGATCCTGCCTCAACAAGTTACAAATATATATATTCTGACTTGAACTTGTTCCATGTAGCTTGTTCTATATATATATATCATGCCCTGAACTTGTTCCTGTACCTGACCTGACCCTGAAGATTAGAGACTTGCATGGTCACAGGACAACTTGGAAACAAGGTTTTAGTTTCGCAGACGGTCGCTGGGGCACTGGCACCAATCTGATCCGGACGGAACTCCTGATAGTCGCCTGCTATAGGACGGAATGCCCTGGGATGTCCTGCTCTATGCGTCGCACGACATTCCGTACTGAGACTAGACCGTCCATTATGGCGCCGTGCCAGTGACCTCATGTTCATATAGATAAGTCATCCTCGCTTAGCGGCTATCCGCGTGCGAGTCACTGCATCGCATCGAAAATAACTGAACACCTGAACGATCTTGTTATAAAAACACTTGTGCATAAAGATTACTTGATCATCGTATGCAACACACCTGATATTTCTTGTAACCCGTGCACCCAGAGCGGGATCTCGCACTGAAACGCTTGTGTTTGCATATGCTTTTCCCCTGAATGCTTATACATGTTTCTGCTTGAGTTAACTTGGTTTGCCTTGGATATGGAAGGACAAATGGTAAGTTGGTAAGTCTCGCCGTGTTTCCTCTTGTATCGCACGGCGCACTGCCTCATGAGTTAAGCTATTCAATGGTTGCATGAAACTGATCCTTGTAACGCCCCGCTCCAAGTCGGCGTTATGTATCAAGGTGAGTGGGCAGAACTTCGTTCTCTGATTCTTGCACGCCTTAATAATAACCTGAGTTTTTGCTTGCAATGTTTTCATAAGAGAATGATAGAACCTGCCTTGCATGTTAATGAACGAACTCACCTAGCTTTTCTTTGAAACAATGTTTGCTTAACGAGAATCCTGAATCGCTTGCTTAGAATGCATGAACATGTTCACTATCGTCTATGCTTCGAGAGAACCATACTGTGCCTGAACGTGTTCAAGTGATAAGTCGGATTGCTCCGCATTAACGATTATATTCTGATGGTTCGTCTCGTCTGCATACTAGAGTTTATTTGATTGTGTTCCATGCATTCGCACGCGGTCGGACAATAGCTTTTGGTGGAGAGCTGAACTGCATGCGTCATAGCCACCATGGGTCACAGCTGCCATTAGCATCAGAGAATGAGTCATTGGTATGCTGTTCCACCAGCTGCCGATCCTGAGATACTCGGGGACCGCCCTGCATATAGCTAAGTCATTGTGTTGGCTTGGATAGTGACTGCCCCTAAGATTGTGCATTGTGTGTCTAGCTTTACATCTGACCCTGGAGTCGCACGAGACACGCTGCGCACACCCTGGAACATGAACAGTTTGCTTGCCTGCATATTCAATATGAAACTCTGTTTCCAAACATGTTTCCAAACAAGTAATATGACTCTGCTAGAACTGCATGAAACGAACCTAGGTAAAACTAGAAAGATCACTAGTAATGTAATATTTTATAACATGATTACTTAGTGTTAGTTTGAGTGAATGCTTGTTTCTGTTCAGTTGATTTATCTCACCAGTACTTGTATAAAGTGCTGACCCACCAACAGTTTACTTGCTTGCATGTACTGGATCGTCCGAGGGAGCGATACGCGTGCCACAGTCCCGAAGACCCGGAATCCTGGTTTCGATTGTTGCCCCGAGAATGCTATCGTATAAGGGGGCATAATGTATGGAACGAACGTGTGCCTTTGCTAAAGGAAACCCAAGTTGCCTCGATTATCCCGAACACTCAGTTGGCTAAATATATTACATTGCAACAAGTCCCTTTTCGCTGCTTACTCGATTGATGCGATGATAGCCAACTATCAACTTAAACGATTGGCCTTGCACGGGCGCAACCCCAGGCCCGTGCGGCATCACGTCCCCCGAAAGCTCGAATGGGCCATTCGCTTAGCTCCCTTCCTCCCTCGCACCTGCGGGACGGGCGCGGTGATTCGCGTCCGGCGCGCCGAGGCACGGTGATTCGTGCTCGGTTAGTTAATCCCGGCCGTACGGGGAGGGGTAGGGCGGAGCGGCGGCCCGGGCGGGACCGGGGCGTGACAGAATGGTATCAGAGCGGAATCGATTCTTTGGCCCAAAACCATTGCTATGACTCTGAGTCGATATGGTATTGCAAGAGCGTTCCATACAATAAGTCCATAGATATTCTCAAAGTGCAAATGTTTTCTGTACATGAATTGCTTGATTGTTTCGATTGAGTACGGCGAGGGACGGCACTATTGCTACTCGGGATATCGAAAAGTTTATCCTTGAAGTTTCGAGGACGAAACTTTTTGTTGGTTGGTAAGTATGTAACGCCCTGCTCCGCGTCGACGTTATGTATCAAGGTGAGTGGGCAGAACTTCGTTCTCTGATTCTTGCACGCCTTAATAATAACCTGAGTTTTTGCTTGCAATATTTTCATAAGAGAATGATAGAACCTGCCTTGCATGTTAATGAACGAACTCACCTAGCTTGTCTTTGAAACAATGTCTGCTTAACGAGAATCCTGAATCGCTTGCTTAGAATGCCTGAACATGTTCACTATCGTCTATGCTTCGAGAGAACCATACTGTGCCTGAACGTGTTCAAGTGATAAGTCGGATTGCCCCGCATTAACGATTGTATTCTGATGGTTCGTCTTATCTGCATACTAGAGTTTATTTGATAGTGTTCTATGCATTCACACGCGGTCGGACAATGGCTTTTGGTGGAGAGCTGAACTGCATGCGTCATCGCCACCATGGGTCACAGCTGCCATTAGCATAAGAGAATGAGTCATTGGTATGCTGTTCCACCAGCTGTCGATCCTGAGATACTCGGGGACCGCCCTGCATATAGCTAAGTCATTGTGTTGGCTTGGATAGTGATTGCCCCTAAGATTATCCATTGTGTGTCTAGCTTTACATCTGACCCTGGAGTCGCACGAGATACGCTGCGCACACCCTGGAACATGAACGGTTTGCTTGCCTGCATATTCAATATGAAACTCCGTTTCCAAACATGTTTCCAAACAAGTAATATGACTCTGCTAGAACTGCATGAAACGAACCTAGGTAAAACTAGAAAGATCACTAGTAATGTAATATTTTATAACATGATTACCTAGTGTTGGTTTGAGTGAATGCTTGTTTCTGTTCAGTTGATTTATCTCACCAGTACTTGTATAAAGTGCTGACCCACCAACAGTTTACTTGCTTGCAGGTATTGGATCGTCCGAGGGAGCGATAGGCGTGCCACAGTCCCGAAGACCCGGAATCCTGGTTTCGATTGTTGCCCCGAGAATGCTATCGTATAAGGGGGCATAATGTATGGAACGAACGTGTGCCTTTGCTAAAGGAAACCCAAGTTGCCTCGATTGTCCCGAACACTCAGTTGGCTAAATGCATTGCATTGCAACAAGTCCCTTTCTGCTGCTTACTCGATTGATGCGATGATATCCAACTATCAACTTAAACAATTGGCCTTGTACGGGCGCAACCCCAGGCCTATGCGGCATCACGTCCCCCGAAAGCTCGAACGGCCATTAGCTTAGCTCCCTTCCTCCCTCGTACCCGCGGGACGGGCGCGGTGATTCACGTCCGGCGCGCCGAGGCACGGTAATTCGTGCTCGGTTAGTTAATCCCGGCCGTACGGGGCGGGGCAGGGCGGAGCGGCGGCCCGGGCGGGACCGGGGCGTGACAATCCTAAGGCTCAACTAGAAGATAACTTAATAGTTGGTGCACGAAACCTTTATTACGTGTTTGGATTTGTCGAGCGGGCGAGTAGCCTCCCCACCACTGCATTCATGTACTGATAACCCACCAGATTGCTTGCAGGGTGCGGGAGAACCTCGTTCGGTGCGGATGCCTCCTTCGTGCGTGTTAAGGCGTGGAGTTCAACTCAGAAGCCTTGGAACGCTGCGTTCGGAACTGAAGCACATATACAAGACATAATGTTGGAACATCGCCTGAACATCGCCTGTATATCATCCATAAATGTAGCCACTTGGCACCCTTTTATGTTTCAGAGAGAGAGCTCGAGCGACTTGTAATCTCGGCTATACGCCGCCTGTAACACTTGTTTCAATATGAATAAAAGAGCTTGTTTTACTCCAAATTGTATTTCCATGTTTCCGCTATATTGTCGACTCAGTGAACCTGTTACCGATCGCCTATGCGTTCATGATTCCGCTGTACTCGGACAATCTGTGCGACTCTATGGCTTAGAAATCTTACCGCCAGCCAATGAACCACGGCCTTGCATGGGCGCGGCTAACGCTCGTGCGGCATCACGCCCGGATGGATCAAGCGATCGTTCCGCGGGAGCGCTGGCGCGGTGATTCTCGCTTAGCGGGAACGGCCGATTTGCCTGCGGGAGATCGGGGCGTGATAGCTAGTAGCCTAGGAAAATGGACTATCATAGTGTGAGGGTTCAACCATTTTTCTTGTTTGGTTGTAGGTTTGAGCCTTAGCGCTAGGTTATGCCATGAACCTAAGTTACGACACTGAACCTATGTAATATTATATTATTTTTCTTGGGTTTTCGTTTCTCTATTTTGTGCTTCCTTTGTGGTACTTGCTATTTGGGGTCTAATCCCACTAGTTTTGCATGGCCAGATTTTGAAATAGCACTTGAGGATCTAGCGTACTTTCTCCCAACTCATGACGCGCACCAGGAATATGGTCACATGGGATAATGAGTGAATTTTCTTCTTCCCTGATCGTCTTGTACATTTACTTCTTTTTGTTGTTTAGCCACCGACACTTGTTAGCCGGCTCGTCTGGGCATTAGTTTTCTTACATGATTGTATTAAATCATACTATAGCTGATCATTGTCATGTACTTATGTTACTCTTCCATCGTCTTATTTTGTACAGCTGGACTCCAGAATATTTTGAGAAAGCGTTTGGGACGCCTTATTGCTTATCATATATGCTCTATGCTTACCGTTTCTTGTTTGAATGATTGAGACGTAGAAGTTCTTGACCATAGGAGACTTGATTGTAGCATGCACCCCCTTGTCTTATACAGCCATGATCGTCATACGACGTATAATATCTTGTACGGGATAGCTGGTCATATTCGTCTTCGTATTCCGGTACTGGGGCATGACAAGGTTTTAGTAGTAGCTCATGCAGGTCTGTTCTTCAGACTTGTGGGGTGTCATGGTCATAGAAATCTCAATCAAACATGATTCTTCTTGAAATACTGAATTCATCATCTTCGGTACTCAGCTTGAATTCTTCCAGATTGATTATTTTTTTTATTCCTTCTCATCCTGTTCTTGATGTTTCTTGTGCTTTTCTTTAGGGATTCTCCTTCCCCCGATATTGCAACAATAAGAGAGGCAGAGTTGCCAGTGGAACAAAATCCTGTGGAACCCCAACCAAGGATCTGAGTTGAGCCCGCATTGAATGGGACGAGCAGCAGGCTCCAGGTGTTCCCATACCTCCCGTTGTACTGACAGTACTGGATACCATGGCCTTGCTAGAGATTATTCGTAGATTGTTGGCTGTCCAATAACACAAGATGGTGGTGCAAAAACAACAACAACAACACCAGATGGTGGTACAACAACAACAAAAATAGCAACACCAGCAACAACAGCTCCAGCAGCAGGAACATAAAGTCTTGTTGAACCAAGGATTACAGACAGCCCTAGAAGGATAGTAGACTGTTATGCAATAGAATTTTGTTGACTTAACAAATTTGCTCCAACCATGGTAGCAACAGAGTTGGAGAGAGCAATGAGGTTCCAGCAGGGACTTCACTTGGAGATCTTGCACATGGTAGAGGTTCTCGTCTACAAGACCTTCGAGGCGGTATTAATAGCAACCAAAAGGGTTGAGCTTACTTTTTAGAGGATGGCATCCAGAAGAGTATATCGAAAGAGACCTCATGGACAGAGCATTGAGGGAGGACCCGTACCCCGAACGTCAGCACATCACCTAGCGTTCGTATACATGATTCAGTGCCGCGGAGGACGACAGTTTCAACGATGAAAGTACAAACTTGGCAACAACAACCGAGACAGCAGCAGCAGCAACAACAACAAAAACAACGGGGAGCACCGACAGATTGTACCTACTGTGGCAAGTGAGGTCATACCCGGGATGTTTGTCGGGTAGCTAAAAATTATGTTTGAAATATGGGAGACCTGATCACAAGGTTGTCACATGTCCATTGATGCAGAGGCCAGGAGGGCCAGTACAATAGTTTCCTGCATTGCCATCTCCAAGGATAGTGCAGCAAGGAGGACCAGCAGTAGCATCATGACCTTTGGCTCAGCGTTCGTTGTCGATGTAGGCCCAACTTTATAGGCAGCAACAGTAGAATCAATAGGGGCCGCAACCACGGCAGCAAGAAAGACAACAACAGGGAGCTCAACAAAGCCAAAGACAGGCACTCACCCTATTTTTGGAGGAAGCAATGGCGTCGGGCGACGTGGTGGCAGGTAACATTTTTTTTACAACCTTTCATGAGTATTAATTAATTCTGGAGTTTCGTACTCATTTATATCTGCATAATATATGACACGTATTGGATTAAAGTTTGAGGCATTGCCAGCGAGGCTGAATATACTCTCTGACAATAGGATCATAGAATTTAGTAGGGTGTGCCTAGAATATCCATTCGTAGTATATGGGCATTTATTACCTGCAAAGTTGATCGAGTTTCCTATGGATAACTTTGACGTTATCTTAGGCATGGACTGGTTGAGAGACAGTCATGCAACGATAGACTCTCGAGAGAGTAGAGTGTTAATGTTTAGAATTCCTGGCCTAGAAAAGTTTGTCCTTAGCAAAATAGCAAGAGACTAGCATAAGGGAGGAGTCACAACAGTAGCAAGGAAAGCAAACCCGCTGTCCAAGATAGTTGAAGAGTTCATGGATGTCTTTCCTAACGATCTTCCCGGATTACCCCTAATTAGAGCAGTAAGTTCTATATATAGTTGATGCCAGGAGCAGAACCAACATCTCAGAAGGTGTACCCAATGTCACCATCAGAACTTGATCAGTTATATCGGCACGTGGAAGGACTGAAGGCGAAGAAGTTTATTCAGACCAGTGCATCACCGTGGGGAGCACCAGCAGTATTAGTAAAGAAGAAGGATGGATCGCCGCGATGTGTATGGATTACAGGCGGCTTAATGTAGTAACAATGAAGAACAAGTACCCATTACCAAGGATTGATGATTTGTTTGACCAATTAAGTGGAGCAAGAGTCTTCTCCAAGATAGATTTACGATCAGGATATCATCAGGTGTGAGTTCGGGAGCAGGATATACCAAAGAGCATTTAGGTTACGATATGGGCATTACGAATTCTTAATTATGCCATTCGGACTGACTAATGCTCCAACAGTATTCATGGACTTGATGAACCATATTTTCATGCCTTACTTGGACCAATTTGTGGTAGTATTCATCGATGACATCATAGTATATTCTCGTAATGAAGAGAAGCATGAAAAACATCTCAGGATAGTTATGCAAACTTTGAGGGAACACCAGTTATATGGGAAGCTTAGTAAGTGTGAGTTATGGCTGGATCGCATATCCTTTCTTGGACATATTTTTATGGAACAGGAGTGTCAGTTGATCTCAAGAAGGTAGAGGCAGTAGAGAACTGGCCAATTCCAAAGACAGTAGTAAAAGTGCGTAGTTTCCTGGGCTTGGCAGGATACTACATGAGATTTGTGTCAGATTTTGCTAAAATCTTGGCACCATTGACTTGTTTGACGTGCAAAAAAGTTAAATTTGTATGGTCAGCAGAATATGAGATAGCCTTTGAAGAGCTGAATAAGAAGTTAATCTCTACACCAATCCTTACTCTTCCAACAGGCTCCGAAGGATTCACAGTGTATTGTGATGCATCTGAATAAGGACTTGAATGTGTTTTAATGCAGCAAGAGGGAGTGATAGAATATGCTTCTCAGCAGCCCAGGGATCAGGAGAAGAACTATCCAACTCACGATTTGGAGTTAGTAGCAGTAGTGTTTGCACTTAAGCTATTGAGGCACTACTTATATGGGGATCGAGTAGAAATATTCACAGATCATAAGAGTTTAAAGTATGTGTTCATGCAGAAGGACCTGAATATAAGGCAGAGAAGGTGGCTAGAATTGTTGAAAGACTATGATATGGAACTTCAGTATCATCCAGGCAAGGCTAATGTAGTAGCTGATGCACTTATCAAAAGGGGTGGCAAATTTATGTTGACTACTCAGAAGCAAATTCTAGAAGACTTAAGAGAGATGGGTATTGAGATAGTACTTCCACAGAGTATAGGAGTTTAGGCTAGCCTACAGATTCAGTCAACTTTGGTAGATAGGATCAAACTAGCTCAGGCAGAGGACCCAAAGATTCAAAATCTACGAGAAGATTATGAGTCAGGTCTTCGAAAGGAGTTGACAATACATGCGGATGAAACACTAAGGTTTGGGAATCGTCTATGCCTAACAAGCGGGGATATTCGACAAGAAGTTATAATTGAAGCCAAAAGTTTCCAGTATTCTATTCATCCGGGAGGCACGAAGATATACCAAGATATCAAGCAATATTTTTGGTGGAACAGAATGAAGAGGGAAATATCATGCTTCGTATCGCGATATCTGATATATCAGTAAGTAAAGGCAGAATAACAGAGACCGACGGAATTATTGCAGCCGTTTCCTATTCCAGAATGGAAGTGGAAACACATCATAATGGACTATGTGACTAGTTTACCTAGATCATCGACTGGTCGAGATGCAGTTTGGATGATAGTAGATTGTCTCACAAAATTAGCTCACTTTCTTCCTTTTAGAGTTGGACAGTCTACAGAACAATTGACAAAAATATATATGCGACATATAGTGAGACAACATGGTGTCCCAATAAGTATTGTGTCGGATCGAGACACTCGATTCCCTTCATATTTTTGAAAAAAATTGCATCAGAGTTTGGCCACCAAGTTAAGATTCAGCACAACTTACCGCCCTCAGACAGACGGACAATCAGAGAGAACCATCAAGATCTTGAAAGATATGCTACGAGCCTGTACCTTGGATCTTAGTGGATCTTGGGAGAATCACCTTCACTTGGTGGAATTCTCATACAACAACAGTTATCAGGCAAGTATTCAGATGACACCTTTTGAAGCACTATACGACAGAAACTGTAGATGACCATTAGCTTGGGACAACATTGGTGAGCGAAAGATGTTAAGTCCTGAAATTATCACACAGACAGTAGAGGTTGTCAAGTGTAACGATCCGTTCCGCTCAAGCGGACAGTCGATTCAAACGACACAAGTGCAAATGACCCGACCCGCTTTGCTCAGCGAGAATACTCGTTTGAGGCAAAAGAATTCTCAGACTTGGACCTTCAGGAGTTTTGGCTTGGACTTTCAGAGGCTCGCTCGGAGTATCGCACGACCGAGGCGAATCATCGCTAAGGTAGGTGACTACGATAAACTTGTCTTTGCTTAGCCAGCACACTTAAAATATAGACGATACATGTTAGTCGTTAGGTGAACCACCCATGCATGCTAATAAAGAATACAATGCACCTAGCTAAGGGAATAATCCCATCTTGTATATGCTTGTGTTAGAACATAGAAATAAAACTTAGCTTATAACTTGGGCCCTCGCATGCTAACTTTACTTCATTCAAGTAGACTCCGCTATACTTCATGTAGACCATTATATACTCTTCATAGTACACTGTTACACATGCTCGTACTGCTCGTCTTAGAGATTATGTCGTGACTCAATGTTACCTTCGTACTCGTGCTAAGTCATACTGTTTATGGTTCAAGTATACATTCTTTGGGGCAAGCATAGTGTTCACCTTTATGTGAAATGCTTATCTCGTAGAGTCGTGCCACGACCTAGATCATGACTCAGAACATGACTCACTTTATTTGCCCATGAGACTATTAATTAGTCATTTCATGCAAGTTTGAACATGAAAGTATTCGGGACCATTAGGTCACCAAGGTAGTTCCCGAACTAGGGGACTGCAACACGATAATTTGAGTATGAATTATGATAAGACAGCTCGGGGAGCAACATTCGTTCAGGACCTAATTCAAGCGGCTTTGAGAGCCAATTCGTTTGTGAACATAGACAAGATTGGAACTAACTTGTGATTTATGTGATTCGATATTCGATAAGTTGTGATATGAGATTTGGAAGATTTTGTGTTCGCACGGTCACGGATAACCTATGCACATGGTATTTTGTGTTCCTGCGGACGGCGCGCCGGGGCGCCGGGGCTGATCCGATCCGGATGGAAAAATTTCGATAGCCGCTCGTTTCGGACGTGATGGTGCAGAAGGCTCCACGGTTCCAACGTTGCAGCCATCCGTCCAGAGTCTATAACTCGTCCTTTATGTCTATGTTAGTGACCTTTTGTTCATATAGACTAAGTTGGCTCGATTGCGGCAATCAGCGTGCGAGTTTATTTGCATTGAAACGAGTAACTTGTATATTCGAACACATCTGAGTAACTCCGAAAAGAATGTTTAAAATTTGTGATAAAAGAGAATGATGTATGCCACTTTGTAGTTGGAGACATGGATGCACTATACGTTAATTAGTAAGCGTAACGCAATTGAGGCAAGAACTCGTTTGGATTCCTAGGCTTTGTTCGTGCACTACTTTATTTTGTATCATATATGATGTGCTCGTGTTTGATTTAACTTTGTTTGTCATGGACAGGAAATAACGAATGGTAAGTTGGTAAGTCTCGCCGTGTAACTCATATATCACACGGCGTACTGCCACACGAGTTAGGCTTTTTATTATGCCATAAAACTTATCCTAAGGCAAGAATAGAAAGATAAATTAATAGATGGTGCACGAAACCTATATAACATGTTTGGATTTGTCGAACGGGCGAGAAGCCTCCCCACCAATACATTCATGTACTGATAACCCACCAGATTGCTTGCAGGGTGCTGGAGAACCTCGTTCGGTGCGGATGCCTACTTCGTGCGTGCTAAGGCGTGGAGTTCACTCTGGAGCCTTGGAGCATTGCGTCCAAAATTGAAGCACATATAGAAGACATAATGCTGAAATATCGCCTATGTATCATTCCACAAATGTAGCCACTTGGCATGCTTTTACTATTTCAGAGAGAGAGAGAGGCTTGAGCGACTTATAATCTCGGCGTTGCAGCTGCTTGTAATAATTGTTCAATATCAATAAAGAGTTTGCTTTACTTCTATACTTGTATTATTTAATGCTTCCGTTATTGAGGACTTTGTGAACTTGTTACCAATCGCCTGTGCGTTTATTATTTTGTTGTACTCGAATAATCTGTGCGACTCTGTGGCTTAGACCTCTTATCGCCTATATGGACCACTGTGTTACACTGGCATGGCTTACACTCGTGCGACATCACGCCCAGATGGGTCAAACGATCATCCCACGGGAGCGCTGGCGCGATAATTCGTGCCTAGCGGGGACGGTCGATTGCCTGCGGGAGATCGGGGTGTGACATCAAGTAGATCCGAGTACGACTTTGGGTTTCACAAGATAGGCATCGTCATTGGGCAGATCAGCATCGTAGACCTTTAGAGTTTCGTGTCAGCGACCACGTGTTCATGCAAATTTTGCCTACCCGTGGAGTCATTAGATTCGGGGTTCGCGGGAAGCTTAGTCCCAGAAACGTAGGTCCGTTCGATATTCTCGAGCGGGTAAGCAATGTTGCTTATTGTCTTGCCCTTCCTCCTTCGCTACGTGAGGTACACGATATATTTTATGTGTCTTAGTTGCGTAGGTATGTTCCGGATCTCAGTCATATCCTCGATCACTCTGAATTAGTCGTTGGTATCGACTTATCTTACGAGGAGCAACCCATATCCATATTGAACCGAAGGAAGAAGGTGCTCAAGAATCAGACTATTTCTCTTATCCGGGTTGCTTGGGGCCATCATTCTCTAGGGGAATATATGTGGGAGCGAGAGAATGATATTCGATTTTGGTACCCGCACATATTCGATTCAGAAGGTATATTCTTTCTTACGCCTTCATATCTCGGATTTTGTGATCAGGTGATCACCTGTATGTGGTGATGTTATTGCTTGCATGTGTAGTTGCTAGTAGATTTGTATCGTGCTTGTCCTTACTTCTCTAGCTATTGCATGTATTCGAATTCCTAGGACAAAATTTGTCTAAGGTGGATAGAGATGTCACTCCCCGTTCCAGATATGCGTATTTGGAACATATTTTTATTTTAGCATGGTTGCATGTGCATGGAAACTAGACCCATTCTTTGGTTTAACCTTGCTCATAGTTTATTTTGTGGTTTAGTTGAACTTATGAGAATACCCTACTATATATAACCCAATATTTTCTCTCTCTCTCTCTCTCTTTATTTATTCATTACTTCCTCTTTCCTTAATTTTCTCTCCCATTTCCATAGACAAATACACCTTGCATGAGAAATGGAAAAGCCCTCCATATTATTATTTTATTAAATTTATTATGTGTTTCTAAGCACTTTTAGTTCTTGGAGTTTTCTGTTTTGATGGATGGATTAGTGTAGATCTATGTTTCTAACTTAGGGTTTTTATTGGTTTTCATGAGTATTTCTTGGTTTTGATATATTAAACTTGTGTCTTTGAAAACCAGTGTTTACTACATGATAGAGCTTTCAATTAGAGCATTTTGGCTTTTGATTAACCCGATTTGGACTTAAAATAAGGTTTTATGAACAAAACAAGATTTCAGTTTTTGGAACTTTTTTGCCATGGCCGAACCTGCTGTTGGAGAAGACGAAGTTCCCATGCGGCCAGTGAGCTATGCGGCTAAGAGTGTTATGCGGCTCGAGAGGGTTATGCGGCCTAAACTCTTGCCGCATACTGACAACATACGTCCATCTTATTGGATGCATGACTGCTTACTTATACAAGTGTCCTTGAACACTTTGTGTTCAACTCGCTAAACGAATGATAAATTCGCTAAGTCCTAGAGAACTCCATGCGGGGTTGAACCCCATGCGGCATCGACACTCATACGGCCTGGAGAGCATGCAGCCACTATTTTCTTGGACGCATGGCTCTGAACCGTTGACACTTATTCCTATAGTTCTGTCTTTTCTTCTTGACACACTTTATGGCTTGTTACCTCAGTCATATCAGTCACTTTTTGTCACACCACTAACACTTTATTTATTTGACTGTCATTTCAATACTTGTTCCGATGAGTAGACCTTAACTCTGAGTATGCGTCCAAGTAGTTCATGCGGCCTGATTCCATATACGGCCAGGATTATCATGCGGCCTAACTTCCCATGCGGCCTAGAGACCCATACGGCCCTGCTTGTTGATTGAATGTTTCTTGATTCATGTGACCCCGTGTATAATTTGTAGTTGGACTCGAATACTGTATCCATGCTGATACCCCTATTGCCTGATTATTATTCTTGTTTTAATGTGTGTCGATGTACGACATATCATGTCACGTATTAAGTGATTATATTTGGGTTGTGCATCGAGAATGCCTCCAAATTCCTGAACGCGTGATATTATGAATATATATATTATTTCCCCAGCACAGGCGTAATGAGCGAGTCAACTACCAAAATGTGGTTAGGATATTGATTGTCTGAATATTGTATACACGCTCGGGTGAATCCAGATTTGACTCCCATGAATTTATATCTAGCATGCCTGTACTTTATACGACATCTTAAGAAAAATTTTCGTGTGACCACGTCTTGAGATTTCAATAACAACATAGGGTTAATTAGGTAACTAAAAGTGGTAGTAACATTGGAGAAAATGGTATTCTGAGATCATGCCAACGAACCTTCCTACAGAGATTCATTCTAAGTACACTGTGGGCTGGCCACCACAGATACTGTATATCATCTTCCTTAGTGGAGTGCAGTATCTGACTATTATGCCGAGCCACTATTTCAATATAGGAACATTGGAACCGCTAATACCGTATTTTTAGCGCAGTGGCCTTACGGGGGACTGGTGCATCATCCAAGTGCCTGTTTTATTATATTGGTTCAGTTAGCTCATGTTCGGCACTGGTGTGATATGAGGATACTTATTATGCATTATTCTGAGATAACCTCAGACTCCACAAAATAGCAAGCCGTACAAATGATTTTCCGATATAAGAAATGGACATGTTGTGATTGTATCTATACAACTAGTAAACTAGAAAAATGGACTATCATATTGTGAGGGTTCAACCCTTCTCCTTGTTTAGTTGTAGGGTTGAGCCTTAGTGCTAGGTTATGCCATGAAGCTAAGTTACGATACTGAACTTATGTAATATTATATTATTTTTCTTGGATTTTCTTTTCTCCATTTCATGCTTCATTTGTGGTACTTGCAATTTGAGGTCTAACCCCGCTAGTTTTGCATGGCCAGATTTTGAGCCAGCACCTGAGAATCTAGCGTACTTTTCTCCAACTCATGGCGCACACCAGGAATATGGTCGCAGGGGATAGCGAGTGAATTTTTTTCTTTCATGCTCGTCTTGCACATTTACTTCTTTTTGGCGTTTAGCCACTGACACCTGTTAGCCGGCTCGTCTGGACATTAGTTTTCTTACATGATTGTATTAAATCAGACTGCAACTGATCACTTTCATGTACTTATGTTACTCTTTCAGCTTCTTATTTTGTACAGCTGGACTCCAGAATATTTTGAGAAAGCGTTTGAGATGCCATATTGCTTATCATATATGTTATACGCTTATTGTTTCTTGTTTGAATGATTAAGGCATAGAAGTTCTTGACCATAGGAGACTTGATTGTAGCATGCACCCGCTTGTCTTATACTCCCGTGATCGTCGTACGACGTATAGTACCTTGTACGGGATAGCTGGCCATGTCCGTCTCCATATTCTGGTACTGGGGCGTGACAAATGCTCTTGATAAAGGCACTACAAAAAAGACTCAAGACAGTCTAATTTTTTTTTTAGATAATTACAAGTTTATCATTTTTCAAACTTGATCCGGACAGTCCAATTTTTTTCATGACTGTCAACATTTCGACAGTCCTAACAATATAAACGACTCTCAAAATTTTGACAGTTCTAAAAAAAATATGTTGATTCTTTAGGACTTTCAAAACTTTGACGGTCCTTCAAATTGGTAGAACTGTCAAAATTTTGACAGTCCGGAGGTGGAGGGTGTCTGCGCGAGACAAGACAAAGTAGGAGGAGGAGAGACGAGACAAGGGAGGAGGAGGGAGGCGAAGGCGGAGACGGAGAGGGAGGAGGAGGCAAGAGCAGCGGTAGCGGCCGCCGTCTTCCTTCTCCTCCTTGCGTAGCTCCTCCTCCTTCTTCCTCCTCCTCGTCTTCTTCTTCCTTTACCTCCTCGAGCAGCACCGCCTCCTCCTCGAGCAGCAGAAACAACGACGGTAAGAGCAACTGCGACGGCCGTGCTGTGTTAGAGCGCATCCGGTGGTTGGGACGCGGACGCCAGAGGAGGGCGGGGGGAGAGGAGCGGGAGGAGGGAGAAGGAGAGGGTGAACAGTCATAATAAAATTTTAACTAATATAAATAAAAAAATTATAACTGAACTAGCGTCAATATGGACTAGTCTTGAATCTTTTTTGTAGCGACTTTATCAAGGACCCTTAGAGTCATGTCACAAGACTCGGAAGTTATACTATATATAAAAAGCATACAACAAGTTTTTTGTGTGTTTGAAAAATCAGAAAATTTGTTGTACATAAAATATTTTTAAACAAATTAACTAAACGAAATAATTTGTCAAATATTTGAAATCACGAAAGCTTTCGCCATTTCTGATGGCGAAAATATGAAGTAATAATTTTTTTTTTATTTGTCAATTTTTTGTCAACTGGGTTGGCAAAATTTTGGGTTTGCCAAATTTATTTTTGGGTTTTTTTGGGGTTTGTTTTGGTTTATTTTTTAGGTTTTTTTGTTGGTTTTTTTCAAACAAACAAACGGGGTAGCCAACTCGGTTTTTTTTCTGGTTTGTTTGTTTTCCTTTTTTTTTAAAAATTTCCTTTTGTTTAATTTTATTTAGGTTCAGTTCTTTTTAAAAAAAGTTGTAGTAATAATTTTTTAAATAAATTAGAAAATAAAATAAAATTTAACATCCAAAATATAATATGCTATCATTGAACAACCAAAAATTAAAATAAAAATCTGTCGTAAGAATATTAAATTTATCGTCGAGCATACTTCGAGCGGCCATAACTATTTATTTTGAAATCGTTTTTCGTCAAACAATATGCCGATTTGTATGTTTTCGACGAGAGTAACATAATTCGTGTAGAAATAATTTTTATCCGAAACAAGACGCACATGTTAGAGACAAAAATATAAAATATAAAATTTTAAAGTATCATAACTTTTGACTGGGAGATCGAAACAATGTCCAGTTTGTGCCAAAATGACCGTATCGAAAAGTACTACGGAATAAACCGTTTCACCGTTTGACAGACTTCGAAAATTTTTAGAATCGCAAACAAATGATGTTTTGACCTCCAAATTTTACTTTCGATAATTTTATTTTCGAATTTTTTTATTATCTATACTAATTTGTTATTATCTATACTAATATGAATGATAACAAAATCTATTGATTAATATTATTATCAATATTATATTTTTCTTTCATATCCTTAAAAGATAATTTATTATTATTTGTACACTAAATTTATATAAAATAATTAATTATATAGATAATAAATAATTAGTTTGTTATTTGTTAAATTGTTGTATCTATTTTATTTATAATTTCTCATAAATATGTGTTTTAAATTTTGAATGTGTTTAGTTAGATAATAACAAATTACTATAGATAATAATTATATTTTCAAAATTATATTAGTAAACATAATAACAAATTAGTATAGATAATAATCAAATGGTTGCTATTTCTAAAATTATATTTTGAATGATAATAGATGTGGTACTAATATTTGAAAAAATATTTTAGTTAATTTTATATTATCGTTAGAAAATCTATTGGTTAATTATTTATAAAACCAACATACACAAAAATCAAATCCAACTATCCAAAAAAATTAACAAAAAAAATCTAAAGAAAAACGGAATAAAACCCCAAAAAAAAAAACTATTGTTAGAGTTTTGCCAACTCGGTTGACGAAAATTTGGATTTGCCAATCCAGTTGACAAAAAAATTATTATTTCATATTTTTTAATTAATTAATTTAAAAATATATTCTGTATACTAAATTTTCTGGAAAATTTAGCAGAGTTCAATATGAGAGAGGACTATATGAGTGTTATGGCCCATGCATATGTGCGTAGCTGAGAGCTAGCCGAGTAGTACGAGTAGGTCATATCTAACCTGATCACTCTTTTGAATTCTCTTTTTCAGTAATCATTAGCTTTTGAGAGAGAGAGAGAGAGAGGAGAGAGAGAGAGATGGTTTGTGTGTGTGTGTGTGTGTGTGTGTGTGTGTGTGTGGGTGGGGAAGCGTGATTCACTCAAACTCTAAACGTCATCTCTCCCTCTATATTACTTTGTGTGTGTGAGAGAGAGAGACAGAGAGAGAGGGAGAGGTGTGGGGAATGGGGTGTGTGTGTGTGGTGGGGGAAGTACGTGGGTGGGTGGTGAACGGTAGAAATGGAGTCGCTCAAAATCTAAGATTGTGTAGAAAATTTTGAGACTAAAAAAATAAAGGATTGTAAAACGAGGGGACGATGATAAAGGCACTACAAAATATTTTCAAGCTGGTTCAAATTAATTTAAAAAATTTAATTAAAATTAGTTCAAAAGTTTATAAAATTGATTTAGGACCGTCAATTTGACAGTCCTTTCAATAGATTAAACGGTTAAAATTTTGACAGCCCATTGAATTACATATATTTTTTCGGATTGTCAAAAATTTGAGTCTAAACTATTGGAAGGACTGTTAGAATTTTGACAGTCCTAAATAAATTTTTGGACTAGTCCTAAGTAAAATTTTAAGTAAAAAATTTGGGACAGCTCGAATCATCTTTACAGTACCTTTATCAAAAACCAAAACGAGGGTGAAGGAAATTTTTTTTTTTTCTGATGGCCAAAAAGTAAAGAAAGAAAAAGTGAAAAATAATTTTTTTTTGTTTAGTTTCTGGGATAAAAATATATAATTACTTTATTTTTTGATTTTTTTTTCAAATCATATTTTATGTTTAGTTTTTTGAGGGATAGTTGGATAAATTTTTCAAATTTTCTCTCGTCTCTTTTTAGTTTCCTTTTACTTTTGAAAAAAAAATTTAGTGGGACCAACATATTTTTTTCTTTCTCATTTTTCTCCACCATTTTTTCTTTTTTCTTATCAAATATCATTACTTTCCATTTTTCTCTATTTTTTTTCTCCTCTTTCTCCCTTCACACAAACAATATGTAAAGGTCTCTTTGGTTAGAATTTATAACATGGTTTTGGTAGTGTATGTCTGTGGAAGGAAAAAGCATTTGGCTGTAGCAGCAGCAAAATTTTTTTAAATTTTTGTCAAAATCTGCGTTTAAGCATAGTTTTCGGAGTGGAGAAAAAAAAAAAAAAAAAACTTTTCTGACCCTCTTTTTTGTCAAAACCAGCGTATTTGACGTTTCTCGGACTCGGACTTAAGGACACAAAGTGACGTTTTAATTTAAATTCGATTTAATGCGGGTCCGCTGCTATAGGATAGATTTAATGAGTTATGGAAAGATTGAGTCATTAATTTAAATTCGATATTTGTGGCGGACTCGGACTTAAGGACACAAAGTGACGTTTTTTTGAGGGGTTGTATGTGGGTCCGTAGCTATCAGATAGATTTAATCAGTTATGGAAAGATTGAGTCATTAATTTAAATCCGATATTTGTGAGATTTGAATTTAATTCATTCCCATCATGTATGATTTAAATTAATCATGTGAAATTTGAATTTAATTCATTTCAATCATGTGAAATTTGAATTTAATTTATTCCAATCATGTATGATTTAAATTTAATCATGTGGGATTTAAATTTAATTCAAATCAATCATATGAGATTTAAATTTAATTCATTCCAATCTTGTGGGATATGAATTAAATTTATTCCAATCTTTTTGTAATTGATGGACGGCCAGGATTATTGATTTCTCTGTATGCCTATAAATTCTCTCTTCAAACCCCAAAGACTTATTTCAAAAATGCGGAGATGAATAGAGTTGCTGCTGGAACCGTCATTAAAGTCCAGGAAGTTCGTGCGAGTCCAAGTAAGGAGGTGACATCGAGCGTTTCAGAAATTCTGCGCGAACTTGCTGGTTCCTTGGAACAGATCGTGTGGGACGAATCTTACTTCGAGCAACGGTGATTTTCATCACCCCAGCAAGCAGATTTTCTTCTTCTTTCTTTTCTCTTCTGCTAGTTGTAATTTCGTTCTATCCGTCTGCAACTACGAGTAGAAGGAAGAACATAAAATTTATTTTTTCTGATTGCTTTGTAATCTTGAGAGTAAGTTCTAATCAAAATCATTATATAGTTCTTCGTGAAAATCGAGAATAGTCAGAGTCGAAACTTTTGTGTGAATCTCTGATCTCGATCACACGTTCTTCCATCTTTGGTTAAGCATCGGAACTAACACTTCTCGACGAGGTCGGTGGTGGGGACGATGGGCAGCGTGGGTAGGAACCTAGTGGCGAGGGTGAGCAACTGGGGGGGAGAAGGGGCCATGAGCGGGTGAAGAGGGAGAGGCCCAAGAATTATCTAGAGGACACAGAGGAATTATTCTCCTTCTTTCTTTCTCTCTCTCTCTCTCTCTCTCCTCGTCGACGAAGAAATGCTGTAACAGTGTGTCGGATACGAAATTTTTGGTGTGGACATACCGGGGTCGGATCCAGAGACTCGACACAAAATGTGTTCGATTGGATAAGATAATTATGGACAACACATTCTTGGGAGAGTGAAAATATATATATAAAAAAGAAATTCTAAACACATTCTTCAAATTTTTATTTCAAAATTATTTTCTAAAAATATTTTACCAAATACAATCTTTAAACTTTTATTTGTGAAAAGAATTTTATAACATCTTCTTTGAAAATTATTTTCAGAACAAAATTTCAGAAAACCTATTCAAACGGACCATAAACCTTTATCTTTCCTCCATCTTACATTCATAAAATTTTGTACAGAAAAATATTTTTTAATAAAATTGTATTGAGAGAACAAAATTTGAAGAAACTGCGAAAAGAGAAGTAAAACATCCGTTATAAAGATGTATTAAATGAAACCAGTAATTAAACAAATTTGAATCTGTTAAATACTGCCAATCAGAAGGACGTATTTATGTAAGAAAACGTCCTTCCGATTGACGTTATAATAAAAGAATAAACCATTAGATATGCCCATTGGAAGCGCGTATATGTACATGAAAATACCCTTCCAATGAATGTTTTCTTTATAAGCTATTAAAAAAAATCTAATGCATTATATACGTCCATTTGAAGGACGGATATGTGCATAAAAATGTTCTTCCAATAAGCATTTTCTTTACAAACAGGGAAAATTTATTACTGGTTTATCACACAATTTTTTAATCCTGTTATTAAAACTTTTAGCAATTGTGTTAATATCTAATATCAGACACGTTTTACAAGATGTTATCTAATGTAAAAAATTATGATTTTCATCGTTTGTACCTACAATCCAATTGAGAATACATATATCTTCTGATTTAATTCTTTCAAACAAATCATTTGCATCCTCCTTATTATAAGACCGTGTAAGTTTATCTAACCATACTTGATATTATGGTGTATCACTACATTGACTTCTCAATTTTTGTTTAAATATTGAATACAAAAAAATGTGGAGAGTTTGTAAAAGTTTTACGTATTCTACGAATTAATTCTTTTTGCTTATATGATATAAATGAAATACTATCCCACCGATCAAAAAAAAAATTTCAAAAGAAAATTTTAAATTGTTTAAAAACAATGTCTAGGAATCAGTATTTTAATTTTCAACAACACAATAAACAATGGAATAATTGGTTGTTAGGATCGGAAGCACAAGCAATAAATAAATTATCTTGATATCTAAATGTAAGAAAAGTTGTATCAATACTTATTAGAGGTAAAAACCACTTTAAAACCATCCATACATGCCTTGAAACAAATAAATATTCTTTAAAAGATATATCTCTACCGTCTTTAAAAAGTATTTGCTCATGGAATTTGTTTTCATAATTGTAAAATCATATTTTTCAAGACTAGTATATGAATCAACATAACTACCATTAATTTCAGATAATATAATTTTTCTGGCTATCCAAGCTTTAGAATATGTAATATATACTCGATGATCTCTAAGTATATCATTTACAATGCACTGGACTATAGGAGTTGTTATCTCTAATTTTACCAATTATTTTATTTCTAACATATGCAGTAGTAGCTAGTAGATGACGTGCTCATGTAAATCCACCTGAACATAAATGTCAAGTTTCTAATGTACGAATAACAAATGTTTCATCATCACTAATGACTCTAGCATACACTCTCCATCAACAATTTGGAGAGTCACATGTATATACAAATCTCTGAAAATTGTCGCTTTATATGAACAACTAAAATTATATCTAACTGCTATATCAATAATAAAATTCCTAAATTCAGAAGGAGAATCAAACGATTTCCAACAAATAATTGGTGAGTATTAGCATCTAAATTATCATCTAAATAATAATCTAAATCTTCAATTAAATCATCAATGTTTTCATCATCAATGTTCTCTTCAATTTGGTTTAAATAACTAGGACCAACATCAAAAGTTTTGTTATTAGAAAAGGTTGACTACTTGAAATAATATTGTGTTAATATTTTATTAATGATGGATTGATATAAATATTTATACAAGATGAACCTAAATTACTTTGAACAATAAAATCCAATACGTCTTCACTATTTAATAATAAAAATATATCAGTTAAAATTACCTTATTATGAATTCATATCTGATAGAAAAACGTTCGCTGATATGTGAAAAAAGCTGAGTTGTACCTCTTTCGTAAGATAATCCATTTAATATACTTCTTTGGTAGGAAATTATTGTTATCATTTTATCCATGATCAAGAGCTTCTGAATATATCACTCCCCGTTCCTCATATACGTATTTGTACGTGTTGTGCTCTTGTATTAATATGATATCTACACGTGTTGCTCGTACTTGTATCTATTAGTGTTTTTGTGTATTTGTTGTGTATCTTTTTATTTTATTTTCTGCGGTAGTTCGATGACCCTGTGGATCGATCTGTTAGATCGATTGAATGCATGCCTTACCACTTGACCGTAATATGGAGTAATACCCCTTTTGGCATAAGGTGACACCCCTTGTCCTTATTTAGGGGTGGCTCACTACTACGATGATTGAATATTGGTCCATGCTATGGCATATGTTACCCGGTAATGCAGCCGTAGGGGGAGTTCGATAGGATAAATTCATTAACTACCTTATGCAACTGTATTTCTGTTACTAGTTTTATAACAAGATAATTACTCTTGAGACTATCCTAGGCCTATAAAATAACCATTAACATTGCCATAGAACTGTGCTAGGACATATACGTAGAACGGAGCACCCAAATATTTCCAAAATATAAATTTTAGTATCAGACCGGTATTTTGCAATATACAACTGGTATACCGTCTGAACCCGACTTGCCAAGTCAGCCCACTGACTTGGGGCATCCTATTACCCATTGGTCCATTGGTTTTGTTTGTGTGGCTGTGATTTAATATGAGAGGACATAGATTGATGACTTGGCATGATCAATGACCAAGCATCCTTCTCCTCTTTATTAAAAACCCTATCTTTCTCTCTCTTCTTCCTTTTTTCCTTCTCTTCTTCATTTTTCCTCCCAATTTTCTTCTTCCCTAAAGCTTGGACCAACCCTAGGAGCTAGATCTTGAGATCTAGGGTGTGATTTCTAAATTCTCCTTGTTTTTGGTGTAGAAGCTAAGCTTGGAAGCTAATCCTAGGTAAGTACATCTTTTAAAGAGTGACTGAACTTATTTTCTTACAATTTTCTTTTCTTTTGTAAATGCATATGTGTAGTCTCTTTTCATTTTGCTTATTGAAGTATGATCTTGTATTTTCTTGCCTTTACATTTAGTTTTGGTGTGAATTTGACCTAAAATGGTTCTAAGGTTATTTGTTTGGGATATATTGATGATAATGATGGATTTCTTCTTATACTTAGGGTTTCTCTTGTAAACCTAGTCTAAAATATTGTAGGAGTACCTATCCCTAGCACTAGAAGTTTTTAGAATAATAATGGGTGAAGTTAGGATATGATTTAGTCCTTAGAAACCTGATCCCGAGCATTTAGTACGCTCGTATATCTCCGGCAGCATACCGCTGGTATAATCCAGTTTACCATTTTACATATGTAGAACGTGTTGCGAGAAAAGCCGACATACCATCGGTATACCACAATATACTGCCGGTATACTCCCATACACCCAAAGTTATATTTTTGTAGTTTTGTGACCAGATGACTTTCGATACTTCTCGTGTGATGTTTATTGACTTCCTACTATACTCTAGTATTAGTACTTGCTAATTTCTAGTATTGTATCGGTTATACCTGCATTATATCATGACAACTAGGAACTTCTTTTAACTGTAAAGTCTATAATTATGGAACCTGTAAACTTCTAGGTCCTAGTACTATACTTAATCGACTAGTGCAGTATGCACCGACTGTGTACCTGAGCTGATATAGATGTGTCACGACCCGCACCCGAAAAATCGGGCATGAGTCGTGGGTACGTCCAGCCTACGCCGCAGCATCGACGGTAGAACGCTGTCTAGGTCAACTATCTAGATAATAATCTCACGCAATTAATATATAAACCTGTCAAGATCTCAACTCCAAACGGAGGAGCAATATCATAATGATAATCAAGTACTCAATCACGAATCTAAGCACGATAAGATAACACAGAAGGCTAACAACTACAAAGTCTAAACAACTGCTACTAAGACAACCACAACATCAAATAATAATAATACATCATCCAAAATCAAATATAATACAAGGTCTCAATCCAAAATCGGAGACAAATCCGGTGCTAAAAACTAATAAAAACAATAACAAGGTCCAAGTGATCCCGGCTACCGACCCAGAAATCACCCCTAAACTAGAGGGTCCCGGTCTGCACCATCGACAGGCTCAGGTCCATAAAACGTCGGACACCAATCCTCCGGATACTCTGGAAAAATATGTCCAGTCAGGACTGGAGCAAGTACACCTCTAACAGTAGTTCCAGTTAAATGATAAAAACTATAAAACAGTTGTAGCAAGTAGCAAGGAGAATAAAATATAGCATAAACAAGAAATATATATATGTCACTAGTGCATAAAGGTAAAGATGCATGAATATCAGAAACAAGATAGTAATAACTGCAAGATACAAGAAATCTAAGCTAAGATCAAGTCTGTTCACAAGAACGTGAGTGAGTCCAGCATGAAATACATGTAGTGAGTCAAGTCCAGAAACATGTAAGTGAGACCAGCAAGAAATGCAAGTGAGTCCAGACTAGAAAGAATGAACTCGTGTCTTTGAATTACCTGTTTCGACATGTAAACGGCTAGGGGGTAAGTACGGTTCACCGCACACTGGGTGTGCGGCTGCTATCATTCCAGATTAGACCAGAGGGAGTGATTCCTGATGATTCCAGATGAGAATGTTTACATGTCTACTCGAGTATTTCCTCTCCCCGACTAATACAAGTGAATCCAAGACCCGACACGTAAATCAAGTATGAGTCCAGCCTGAAACATGAGTGATGCCTGTAGTGATGCCTGTAGGTGATGCCAGTAGTGATTCCAGAATAGAGGCCAGAAACTGTCACGCCCCAGTCCTAAAATACCGAGGGACCGGACGCGTGGCAATGGCCAGCAGCACACACCGATGGACAAACCCAATTTAATGGATCCATCGGGACATACTTAAGCTGTAGTACAACAATAATGGTCTAAATATACTAATCTCATCCATAGAATAAATACTATAATATCAGAATCATAAAGCAAGATCATATCTCAATAAAATATAAACTCGGAAAATAACCCGACAATGAGTCTGATACATCTGTCAAGATACAAGAATAAAGATAACTACAGCCAATACTGAGTATGACACAGTATATACTCAGAAGATAACCTCGGTGATCACTCGTCTGCGGAATCTGGTACTACTCCAGTAACTGCTCCTGTTCCTGCTTCTGCTCCTGCTAATGCTCCTGTACTGTATAATTCTGGGTGGATCTCCTCTGCTAATCCTGGGAACATAATTCGGATCCAGGTCCTCAGGGGACATAGCAAGGTACAGATAATACAAGCCATAATAATGCAGTAAAATAGTCAATAAAATAAACAGGATAAATATGTAACCATCCATGTGAAATGCAAGTGAGAACATCACCAGTACTCAGGCTGGAACAACTACAAGCTCTGTGTCGGAGAGCCGGTAGCAGTGATATCATGTGGTCGTCTAGCTCAGCGAAAGACTGAGACGCCGACATAATATAAAGTCAACCTTTAGCCTATGTGTCTCTCCAGCAATAAATGGAACAATAGGGAAACACTAAATAACCAGCTAAGTAATATGCAAGATGAGAGCAGCACTAGAACTCAGGCTGAAACCACTACAAGCTCTGTGTCGGGGAGCCGGTAGCAGTGATATCATGTGGTTGTCTAGCTCAGCGAGAGACTGAGACACCGTCAGCTGTCTAGCTCAGAGAGAGACTGAGACGCCGTCATAATATATGTAATCAACCTGTAGCCTGTGTGTCTCTCCCCACCCAATGTAATCATACGTCTCATGTCCATGTGGCCCATGTCCATGTCACGCACAATCATATCTAATGCAACAAGTCATATAGTATCTAGGAACATAATGTCAATGTCAAGTCCTGTATCCTATACAGAATCACCACGAATATCTCAGGAAGATCCTGTCCATGAATAGTGTCAAGTGTCCTGGGTTATAATGTACTTGATAGGACAAGTACGAGAAATATGGGGTCTCGGTATCCATGTCTAGATAACAATACACAACGCCGCGTACGGTGTTGGCACCCGACTATGAATCGGACGCTAAGTAAAGTCGCACGGTCCTAGGTCAAACATGAACCACAATATATATATATATATATATAAGCCAAGAAAATAAGTAACAAAGACTGCAAGTTTTGGCGAGGTACACTTGCTTGGGGTTCTGGCTCCAACTGTAGCTCTGGTCTCAGTGTGATCTGCAGGTACTACTCCGGTTGCTGAAATAAACATCATCATTAGATTCAGAAAATATCAAATAGGTAGAAACGCCTGTCCTTACGTCCAATTTGGACACAAGGGCAAAAATAACATTTTCGGGCCAAAGCGGGGTCCACATGTGGGCCACTTTGCACCGAAAAGCGTGTCAGGGTCAAAGGTCTCCAAATTTGCCAAACTTAGTGTCAACAAGTCAGGAATAATGATACGAACCCAACGGAACTTCCAGAATTGGATTCCGATGAGCCGATCACAAAATCGCCCGTCAAGTGGAGCCTGTGGGGCCCACGATACGCGATTTTGTCAACGTTCTCAGAATCGAACCAAACTTGGGTCACAGGACCAGCGTATTACTACGAGTCCGATGGCATAAGTTTCGTCTCGATCCGACGTGTGTACACAAAGTTACGACGTGTTCCAGAACTGACGGATACGGGACGGTGTCCGCGGATACGCGTTGATTCCGGTGTGCCCGCACATCCGAATCAACTTCTGCGAAATCCCACACATCCGTATCAACAACGCGCACGTTTCGATAAAGACCGCGTGCGACCAAGTTGTCCCGTTTTGCGGGGCGCACTCAGTTCCGGGGTGAAACAGGATATCGTTTTTCCTGTTTTTGGATCGCGGTTCGCGATCACCACAGGACGCGATGCCCCGAGCGGGTTGTACGGGCACCGAGAGGGTCATACAGTCAATACGACGCAACTGACAGAATCAAAAACGGATAAACGAGCAGAGAGAAACGGGTACCTGAACAGGGTTCCGTGAAGACTGATTTACTCGTGTCCGCGTGTCTGGATCGCGTCCTGGTCCTGTATCCGCTGTTGGATCTTGCTGTGTCTGTGTCCGGAGACGACGAGGACTCGTCGGCGGAGGTCGACGCGTCCTAGGGCGTCCGGGTACTGGTCGACGGCGAGGGCGGCTGGAGATGCGATCCGACGTGTGGTCGGGTTTACCGCGGCTGGGGAGAGATGTACTGGAGCGGCGGAGGGGACTGTGCTGGACAGCCGGGGCGGTCGGGGGAACACAGCTCAGACCGTCAGGGTGCACTGCGCCGGTCGGTTGCACTGCGTCGATCGGCTGCCGCGTAGTCGGGGCTGGACAGCGGCCGGGTTCCGCTGCGGGGAATCGGTTCGGTCGGCGCCGGGTGCTCGACCGGGCCGCTCGGACAGTCGTGGGAGAACACTGCTCAGCCGAAGTCGGGGGAACACTGGCCGGGGTCGGAGCGGACGCGGCGGTGCGTCGCCGGAGGGTGGTCAGGGTTTCGACTGGGGCGGCTTACGGCTAGGGTTAGGGATTGGGAAATTAGGGATTTGGGTTATTTAGGATTTTCTTTTTCTT
>JAYESA010000001.1:141371490-141373990 GCA_036927795.1 Iris macrosiphon | reverse complement strand
CGAAGCTAACCCAACACGCGCACAAGTCCGAAACTAAGAAACCACGCCGAAATGGCCGTTCGATCATTTCGACGAACACGCGGTGTGCAGTTCGGAAAATCTCCTGAAACGCACACCAAACCAACTCGGAATCGGCCCAAAATTTATCCACGGGTTCTAAACGATGTCTAGATCCTAGAAAAAATGCTACCCCGTCGATTCTAGACCCGTGGCGAAAATGCGCATGCATTTAGAACCGGCGACGACGAAAACCCCAAAAATGCCCGAAACGCCCGTTTCTCCGCGACACGACTTCACGTGTCCGAATGGAGACACACACTAACCCTCAAGACACCCGACAACGTCTACCTAGGTCCGTCTAACCTAGGACATCACCCAAAATTGGGCCAATTTTGCATTCTACCCGAAATCGACACAAAACCTAATGTTAAAGTCTCCAAACACTACCAAACTAGTTCCAACTTCCTTCCACGTGTAGCCCTAAGGTCTAGAAAGGTTCTAAACTATTAATTACACTATATAAGAGTAATTACAAGGGGGAAAATCAAGGTTTACCTCTTGGGAGTTGGAATCCCAAGCCAAAGTCTCCAAAAAGCTCCAAATCTACCACACCAAGCTTCCAAGCTTCCAATCCAAGCTCCAACACCAAATCTAAGCTCTACCCACCTAGGTTGGGGAATAATGTAGGATTAGGGTTAACACAAAAGTAAGAAATGGAAGGAGGAAGGAAAGAAAATGGGGAAAACTTACTTGGAGGAAGGGAAGAAGAAGAAAGAAGAAGTGGAGAAGAAGAAGAAGTGAAGAAGAAGAAGAAGAAGAAGAGATGGGGGAGGCTGGGGCTGCTGGTCGGATGGAAAAAATAGAGGCCGACCATGTGTATAAAGGGTTTCCAAGGTCCAAAATACCCAAAATGCCCTCCTAACTTGGGTTTTGGGTTTCGGGTTCCAAAATCACTCAAACTAACTCCAAATCTTTCCAACCAACCCACTAAAAATATAATAAATATTCTAAACCAAAAAATAGGTCTCACAAGGGTGTGGGTTGGGTTGGACATAGGTCCACTAGGGTCTGACATGGGTCCAGACTAGCCAAAACCCTAAAACAATCAATATAAAAATAATACAATCATTAATTAAATATAAATATAATTAAATATAAATAATACACAATTAACCCAAATTAAAAAAAAAATACCCGGCTCTGGAAATGGGGTGGTGACAAGCCTATACTCCTTAGAAAATTTTGTCCACGAAATTTAAAGTCAATCGCACTCCCTCTAGGTCAAACCCCCAACAATCACAGTCAAGAAATTCTACCTAAATAATATACAAGATCATGGTCCTACTGCTCGTGTTATCACAGTCTCAATCAGGGTTACTACACTATCTACCATAGCATAAAGAAAGTCTAACAGGTACTAATGAAGCACACCACAAGGAATGGAAAAGGACAAGAAGAAGAACAAAGAGACAGACCTGCTAACCCGACACCCGTAGCATCGGCCTCCTCGACCGTCAACACATAAGCCCTACCCTGCTGGGGTGTATCCCTCTGCTGGTGCAGGGCATGATGCTGTGCCACAGGTGGCCTAGCTCCAACTCTCTGATCCTGTGCTCCACCCAACGGAGGTGCAGTGGGGCAATCTCGCATCTGGTGAGCAGCGGATCCACAGAACAAACACACCTTCAGCCTCCTCCTACAAACATCCCAAGTGTGTCCTGCCTTCCTGCAGTAGGCACAAGTGGGCACCCTCTGATCCTGACCTGCTGCGCTGCCTTCTGCACATAGGGACGCTTAGCTGGTCCCGTACTACCACTCGCACTGCCTGAATCATCCCTGCCTCTCTTGGACTTGAGCTCCAAGTCATCCCCTACTCTCTGAGCGTCTCCTACTATCTGCTCGAAAGTTGCCTCGCGGTCGCTCCTAGTCAAAGACTTGACCGCCATGACCAAGCCCTTACGAAACTTTCTCGCCTTTGCTGCCTCACTCAAGCCCTCTACAAATCTGCCCAGACGGCAGAACTTCGCTGCGTACTCGTCCACTAGCATGCTCCCCTGGACGAGTGCCTCGAACTGGCTCTCCAAAGCACTGAGCGCCACATCTGGAAAAAACTTCTCCTTAAAAAGCCTCTTAAAAGCCTCCCAAGTAAGCCCTGGCGCCGCGATCCTCGTATCTGTACGATACCATGTCAAGGCGAGGTCGAACATCTGACTGTCCGCTGCCTCTATCTGTATACTGTCTGGAATTTGTGCCAGCCTGAAGATGCCCTCAATCTGTTCTATCCAGTCATCCGCGTACAGGATCCCTTTTGTACCACGGAACTCCTTGGGCCGCATCCTATGGAAATCAATGATGTTGCCCGGCCTCGGATGCTGTGCCTGCTCTGCCTGTGGCTGAATCTGTGCCACCCTATCCACTGTCGTCATGGCCACCTGGTGGGCGTTCTCAATGTCCAGCCTCATCACATCCACCTGACGGTGCTGTGCATCCATCATCTCCC
>JAYESA010000001.1:141306490-141361490 GCA_036927795.1 Iris macrosiphon | reverse complement strand
TAAAAATGTTATCCAGTTAGGATGGAACAAATACAAACAATAAAAGCAGTTCCAATACATGGTAGAGACTATAAAATAAGAAATAACAATAAAATACATGATGAACAGGTTAAACTAGAATCATGATATGGTAAGTAGAGTAAAATAGGTAAATACGACAATCATGGAAATTCAAGTAAAGTGAAGCAAGTAAACACAAGCAAGTATATCATGACAACAAGTATATAATGAAATAAAAAAACTGCACCTATCTAAGTGTTTTAAAGTACTACTTTCGATATATGATCGACTTAGGTGATTCACGGTCTAACTAAGATATGGCTCAATCATATGTGAAGTGTATAATTAGCTATCCACATGTTCTAACTACCACACAGTCTAAATATGGTTTGGTCACATATCTAACTAGTACTCTCCCACCCCCACTAGTACGAATGGATCCGAATCTCGACACGTCATGACACGTATATCACAATTGATGGTCTAAATACGAACACGATGATCACTGTCTATATGATAACATAAAAACCAACATCTCATGACTAGTGATCCATATAGTACTAAACCGTGAAACAAACATGTCAGTAATCAAGTAAAATAACACAAAAATATGTATTATAAAAACTATCAAGTAATAAAAACTATCAGATACTGTACTCGCATGTGGTCCTGAGCTGGTGGTACAAGTCAGAATCTGTGTCAAAGTCCAAGTCTCAAGAACCTATATTTAGAATTAACTAAATCAATGAATTGGGTTTTGGAGAATTAATTAACAAAACTATCTATTCCCTATTAGCTTCTAGGTTATATAAATATATGATTACTAATACCTTGATTACTATATCCCCTTACCCATTATCCTATATAAACATAACCTATAGTTATATGTATATACTCTTGATTTGGAAATGATATACCATAATCTGGAAACCACATTGTAGTGACCTACACTCTACACTGCACCTAATCACTAACACTCATATGAATAGATATTTTACTTGATACTTAAGATTTAGAATTCTACAAGCTAACAATATAGCTTTAGCTTAAGTTAGATTCTAAACATAGATACACATGTGTTATCCCTCATCCAACAAACTGTAGAATATTCTAGACCCATGATACACTATTATAAACACAAGCCAACCACCACTCTACTTGCAGGAAACTATACTTCTCTGTTTAATACACATTTGAACATTCAACACTTAATACACATAAGCACACTTAGTTTCTCGACTCTGTTACTACTGCCCTGCAGTTCAGACCACCTTTTTTTACTAATAAGCAAAAGTACACACACACAAACACACACACACACACACACACACACACACACACACACACACACACACACACACACACATACACACTTTTCTCTTGGCTACAGATACACCTTGGTATACCCTCCTCTGCCTGGAACACATGTGCAGACACACACCCACATGTATCCACTGATACCATACATGAACACATCATCTTACTCATTTGATATACCCATACTCACTAGCACATACTAGGTTTGTCACCCACTTTCATCTCGACACCAATTTCTCCTCATGGATTGTTAGTGCTGCTGCTATGCAGTTTTGATACCTATTAAAAATGGCTGCGTGTGCAGCAGCGCCAACTATGAGAAATCCGCCGATCCACATGTGATGTGTGAACAACGAAAGTTGGAGCTGCAGAATGGATTAATTCAGGAGCGGAGGGGTGATCGGTGGATGAAGGATGAATGGTTCAGCCTGGGGGGGGAGGGAAGCACTAGCTGACCCTCACTTCTAAAAGCAAAGAGCATATAGACTCATCGGACTCTCACTCTGCCACCTCTTACATGCAGTTTGTCACTACAGAAGCTGCTGTAAGGGGGCAGTCCAACACTACTGATACTTGTAGTCCCATCCTGCAGCTATTGCTGTAGCATTTTGCACGCACCCTGTTGTGCAACTGTTTCGCATGTTAGTGTAGCACCCCTAGTACCCGACTACACAATGAAGTCTACTCAAGCATGTGCACAACTAGAACACCTAGGCTATCATACATAACTCTGATATATAGAGTTCCCAGATACGATTGCATGACCCAAATTTTCTTTCTCTCTGCTATGCACATATTGTACCATAAAAACTCTCCTCTCGAGCACTGTTGCTACACTCTTCTTGATATTCACTGGATACTCATGCACACACATTTGATACACTGATTTCCCTTCTCATTTGTAGCTCACAAACACATACACTCACAATCCTTACTCTTCACTCAAGATATCTAACACATTCTGCAAGTTTTAGAGCAATTATGCACTCCACAAACACAAGTGCACACATTGGATACACACATAAACATATTCTGCTGTATTGGTTGTACTTGGACACACTAATTTTTGTGCATACATACCCATAACACTATTAAAACCCTATGCTTATGGCAGCGAACCAGTGTGCATATCTCCCAATCCCCAAATTCCAAGATGCAAACCTATATAAATGTAATCCACATGATTTCCTTTATATCTATTATAGAGATGACACATAAACAACCTATTTGGGTCCCAAAAATCTTATGGGAGCATAACCCAAAAACTTGGTAGGCACCATATATATATCAATAGAGTATCTCACATTCTCAACCCAATAATCATATAAACCACCTAGATTAACATAACCTAGATAATTTTAATACAATTATGACTAATTGGGAACAACACATCCCCTCTTACGAATTAAACCAAACACTTGGTCTTATGGGTTCCTTTTGAACCGATGAGCATGTAACGACCCGCTCTGCTCAGCCCGGAGAGCCGATTATGTAAACCCCTATAATTTTTAAATTATAATTTAAAGTATTTCTTTAATTAAATTTTTTATATTATTTTATTAGATATTATTAATCACCTTGTTAAGTAATGAATACAACACTTTGATTAATTGTATAATTATTATTAAAATTTTATTTTTATAAAACTATCCCTTTTTATCTTTTAAAAGTATGGCAAATTTTTTTTCCTAGAAATTAATTCATGTACTAAAAATATTATTTTGTATTTTTATACACTAACATATATAAATATATATATAAATATATATTTATTAGAAAAAGAAGAAGAGTCAAACCCCCCTAACCAACAGACTATCCTATCCAAACACATAATACCGAACCTAACTCTAACACATACACACGCACACAGACTACCCTACCAGACCCGAGCGGCCAAAAAAACCCGACGAAACCCCCCCTTTCGATATATATATATACATATATATACGAAAAAAAACCCCGAACCCTAATCCTTTTCCTCCTCTCCGTCGAGGTCAGACCCGCAGTCGACCACCTCTCCGCCGACGCCAGACCCGCCACCGCACGCTCGCCGGACTGACAAACTCGACAGACAACCCAGGAACCGAATCCCTAGTTACCCAACTTCTCTCGCTTGTATCTCCCAATCTACTTGACCATTTCTTGATCCGTAAAGTTTTCTGGGTAGCCTACTTAACTCTCACTGAAATTTTTTGGCTTTCTATAATTAATATGATATTTTAGTTGGTGAAAATTAGGTGCAAAAACTCGAAAAAATAATAATTTCAAGTATGTATATATACAACAATTTTATGTTTTAAAACCCCATTTTCAAGGGAGAATAACCGCTAGAATTCTAGTTAATTTAGAGAACTAAGTATACGGTCCTGAAGATAACCTAAATGGCTTCAAAACGACCTATTGTTTGCATACAATTGGATATTGATTTTGTGTTAATTAATCAGTTGAAAATCATGAAAAATAGTTTTTAACAACTTGGAAAACTTGCGATACGGAGTGCATCCCGCAAAATTGGACCACCTCGTCGCGTACCAGTTGCACTAAAAGATGCGTATGGTATATCCTGACTTGTGGGCTTCTGCGAAAGTTGATTTGTTGGACGTGTTTGCACGCCAAAATAAATCTGTATCGGTCAAAAGACCCCATAGCGATATTTTGCAAAATACCCTAGAAGTTTGTAACTACTCGTCTGAATGCGACAAAAGTTGCACCAACGGATCCATGGTATCACACTGGTCATATGACCCAAGTTTTACGCAATTATGAGATAGTTGACCGAATCGCCTATTCGCGGGCCCTAGGGTTTGACTTGACGAGCGATTTTGTGATCGGCTCATCGAAATCAAAAAATAGATATTCTATTGAGTTTGTATCGTTATTTAGGATTTGCTTGACGTATAATTTGTCCTATTTAGAGATCTTTACCTCTGACACGTATTTCGATACAAAGTGGACCACATATGGACACCGTTTTGACTTAAAATTACCTTTTTGCCCATCTGTCCAAATCGAATGAAAGGGTAGTATTTTATGACTATCTCATTGATTCTGAAAATGTTTGTGATATCTAATTCAGCATCCAGGGATGTTCGTTCAGAGCCCGTCGCTTCTGATTTCTTGTGCTTGTCGTTTGGACGTCTTTACTCCACAGATTGCTTGCCAGACAAGTATACCTTGCCACAGTACTATTTAGTTACATTCATTTGCTGCATATTTTTTTGTTTATTTTTGCTTATTTTTTTTATATAAAATTGTGCATCCGAGAAAGACTTGGGTGCAACGACGGTTGCGTCGTCTTTTGTCTTTTATTTATATTATGCATGTGACCTAGTTTTACGAGACCACCCCATGAGTTGAGGCATCATTATATTTTATTTGGCTGTGACACATTTGTTACATGATTTGTGAGTCTTATGTAGGACACAAACTTGCGTATTAGGCTAGCTACCTGTACATAAAGGTCGTGCGATGGATAAATAATAACTGCTAATAAAAATATCATGTTTTAGCGGACTTAGCAGTTACTAGAGTTATTTGCATGTTATGGATGTGGCACGTTAGTAGCATTAGGTGGGGAGAACAATGAGTAAGCATATGTGACTCCTTTAAACTTTTTCTTATTTGTCCGTAAGCTCCGTTGGAGACGCGAGGCGTTATGACCCTTATATATACTACAGGCCTATGACGATCGAAAGACATTATGCCCGTAGCCCCTAGATCTCCGAGAGAGTTATTCCCATCCTATTATATTAGCCAGATAGTCTATACATTGGAAACTTGTTCTTAAACTGCATATCACATTGACTGGTTAGGCGACCATATTGGGTGTTTACTTTTAGTACCTTATTAACATGCTTTTATGTATTTTGTTACGTTCCTCTGAGGACCTGATCCCTTTCTAGGTATAGACGATCAAGATTATCCGTAGGAGTATGGACCAAGACCTAACGCATCATTCTCTGTCGAGGAGGTCTTACCCTCTGAGTACCCATGACTACTTCATAGCTGATGGATCTTTTTGCTGTTATTTCTTTATTTGATGTTTTATCCTATATTGGAGTTTCGTTCTCCTCTATTATTTTAATTGATATAGTCGTTTGGTAGGGGATTTGTTTCCACCCAACTATTATTCTTTTATTACTTCGTACTTGAGACTTGCAGTTATTTATTTTGGTACTTCTTTACTTGGGTCTGTAGATGAGATATAGATGCCTGCGACCTGTGTTAACAATATATGTACCACTTGTGAATTATTTATTCATATTACAGTGAACGTGTGTGTTATAATTTTTTATCATATTGGAGTATCATATACATATGGCTCGTATATTACGTATTCCTATTTCTACGTATTTTGGGACTGGTACGTGACATATTTTTATGGTGGCCCACGCATGTCGAGAGTATATTGTCTCGGTTATGTTACTGTACTGAGCATGCCTGCAAATAGGATTAGAGTATAGATCTCATCCACTTATGTAATTACCTCCTTTGAATTCAAATTTTATACTATTCTTGACTGCTTGAATTGCATCTATCTTGAATTTGTTCTAACATTGTTGTTATCTTCATGTCCAATAAGATGAATCCTTCTAACGGATGTGTTGATCCCCTCGCCATCACAACAGGCGACTCAGCAACTCAGGAGAAATCTAGAGTTCCGCCTTTCTCGATGATGTCCCCGACTACACCACTCCAGCCGAGACAACCATCACAATCAGGCCAAACGCCCCCATCAGTCCAGCCGGACCCTCAGACTCCAGTACCTCCAGTGGGGCACCAGCCACAGCATAATACAAATCCCCAAGGTGAGAGTATGCCACCACGGCCACCCCAATTTTTATCTTAATTTGCCTCACAGATACCCTTCATGCCTCCTCCGTAATTTTTACAGCCTGACGGGAATGTTACCTTAACCCAATTCATGTATGCCATGTTACAGGCTCAGTGGCAGCAAAATGAGTTGCTGAGACAAGCTCTTATAGCTATAATGAATATACCACCTCCCCTACCACCAGCCCTTGTACTAGAACCAGCCCCAGCACCACGACCTTATGTGGGCAATGTCAAGGGTTTCACTCAGATGAACCCAAATCACTTCAGAGGTATGAAGACACCATTGGAAGTCTTCGAGTGGCTCATCAGCACCGAGAAGTTATTAAAGGCATCACAGTTACCCGAGGACCTATGGATGATAGCAATATTCACCATTAAAATTAGGATGGCTTTAATAACAAACTAAAGAAAGTACAAATATGTCATAGATAGACAATCTAAGTATAATTTTTTGATTCTGGGGGCTGACGATGGAGATTGAGTGCTGTAGTGACTCTTTTACTACGTTGACGGTCCGATGCGGGAGGGAGAAAGCTCTTCTCTGCTCTCTCTTTTGTGCCTGTTACTTGCCTGGGGGTGGTCTGGTCTTTCTGAAGCAGAAAAAAGAAAGCCCTTAGAATATTCAAGTTGCTCCTATTTATAGCCATGATGCTGATGGGCCATAGGTGCCGCATATGCCTTTGTTTGGTGGCCGCATAAGGCTCCTTCAAAAGAATGTGGTTGCAACTATTGCCACATGTCATTGGCAGATTGCCAAGTGGTCTGGAATAAGATATGCTGTTGTAGAGATCTCGGGGTTATTTTCAACCAGTTGTGTGCGTGAATTTGTCAGCTGGACATGTAGTCGGCACTGATCGTGCGAGCAATCTTCTTCTGTTATAACATAAAAGATTATGTGAATCGAGACCTGCATAACGTCATGGCCGTATAACATCGTGGCCGCATACGGGCTCTTGTTTGGCCTTGGTAGGATGGATACTCTGGCCGCACATTATTATGGCAGCATATATGCTCTCGTCTGGCCTTGGTCGGATGGACACTCTGGCGGCATAATGGTGAGGCTGCATGGGTCTTGTAGCCGCATAAGTGCTCTCGTTTGGCCTTGATCAGATGGACACTCTGACCGTATGATGGTGAGGCTGCATGGGTCTTGTAGCCGCATACATGCTCTCATTTGGCCTTGGTCGGATGGACACTCTTGCCGCATGTTAACGAGGCCACATGGGTCTTGTTGCTGCATACGTTCTCTCGTTTGGCCTTGGTCTTATGGACACTTTAGCCGCATTATTAACGAGGCCGCATGGGTCTTGTAACCGCATACGTGCTCTCGTTTAGCCTTGGTCGGATGGACACTCTGGCCGCCTGATGGCGAGGCCGTATGGGTCTTGTCGCCGTATACGTGCTCTTATTTCGCCTTGGTCGGATGGAGACTCTGGCCGCATATTGACGAGGCCGCATGGATGATATCACGTGTTCTGACACGTCTTTCAAGGCTATTAATGCATGATGTGACTTTCTATCTTTTTGCATGCCGCCCCTTTTATGAATCTTGATGCGTTCAGAACTTTATGTCAGTCATCGGAGACTGTGTCGAGGGCCTTTTATGCGACCTCTTACTCTTAGGCTGTCTAGGCCGCATAAATATTGTTTATGCTCTTATGCGGCTCCAAGGGGCATGAGCTTTATGCGACTCCAAGGGGCATAAGCTCTAAGAGGCTCCAAGGGGCCTGAGCTGTATACGGTCTGCATAATTTTTATGCTTCTACAAGACCCCTTTCAAAGTTTCCAAAATAACATATTTGGAATACTTTGAATAAGAAGCATGGTCGAGCACTTTTGGCCGCATAGGAAGGGCATGCCGTATAGTATCGTTGCCGCATAGAGGGCTCTGACAGGATATTCAATTATTTAATAAGGATTTTCTTCGGTCTTTCAGCGAATCTCTTGGGATTCTATACCGTCAGAAGATAAAGTATCACAACCAACGAGGGGGTCACCATCGTTACGTGGATCGAGGCAGATCGGGACTCGAACAGCCGTCGTATATCCGAGCCTTATATAAAGGGAGTGGAGGAGAGAGAGAGAGAGAGAGAGAGAGAGAGAGAGAGAGAGAGAGAGAGAGAGAGAGCACTTTTATTCTCTCTGCCTCGTTTCCTCTTCTTTGTGAAGGATGCTGACAGCTGTAGCTCTTCTTGCTGAGGAATTTATCAGGGGCAATCTTGATCCTTGGCCCCCTGATTCCAGTGCTTTACTCGGAGGTAGGGAGCACCATATTTTTCGTATTGGGCTTCAATGGACATAGAGATACCCATGCACAGTCTTGCTGCGTCGACGAGAAATCGTCTAGAACACGCGTAGAATTTTTAGACAGCCTTGCCGCATGGATGAGAGATCATCACGAACATGCATAGGCTTTCTTTTTTAGTCCGTCGCATGGATGGGCAACCATCACGCGACAACTAAGATCCTGTCGCAAGGATGAAGGCTCGACCTGTACATACGACAACCATGACTCTGTCGCATGGATGAAGGTTCTATCCGGACATGCGACCACCAGGGCTTTGTCGCATGGATGGAAGCTTGACCCGACATGATACCATCGTGGCTCTGCAGCATGGAAGATACTTCATGCACCAACTAGGCTCTATCTCATAGATGTCAACTTTGTCTTTGTATGTTGAGTTTATATGTTTTTCTTGTGCAGGCTTTGCTCTCCCTTGCGTGACTCATGATGGAGCATGAAAGGATATCATAATACCCGTTGTTCGGGATAAAGACCAACTTTATGTGGAGATTTGCCAAGTACTAATCTAGGAGACGATGATAATTTGGCAAGAACTAATCTAGGAGACAAGGATGAAAATCCTGTGTGCCACCTGCATTTCTCCCTTTTATACGGTTTGCTCTCGGCCGGGAGACTGCGGGGTCGATGACAAGATTTAGATTAATTGCCATTCCCGTCGTTGGTCTTTTCGCATGATTATAGAGCACCTGCTCCTGCTCATGCTCCTCTCTTGCTATCCGCCGGTATAGATTTTTTAATATACTGAGGTTTACAATGTGGAGGGATAATCCAGAAATCATTAAGTTCTGCCGCGGGCTCGACTTGTGTCAGTAGCAACGACAGCACGGAGGGGCGCTTCTAATAAAATATGTTCGTATCAATGAGGCTTCATGGAAACCCTTAAAATATGTTTTCATCATATGTACTCATGACCTTGAATACTAATGAAAAACCCTTGAATATAATAGATTTAAATCATATGTACTCATGATTTTAATATTAATCAATAAAGTCTCTCATTTTTCAGAATTTTATATGTTGTGGACTTTTGGGTATTGTACTAGAGGTGATGTGGACGTAGTACAACACCGTAGTTATTTTGGGATATCCCACTGGGGGATCTTTCGTGGACCAATCACTTCTTGCGTACTGGCATACAAGTGGTAGGTTCGAGACAATCTATGCTAGAGGTGATATGGACGTAGCAGATTTTTGTAGACTTAACACCGCTAGCGTACTTAGAGTTAAGTACGGGTGCTAAGTTGAGATGCTAACCAATTTCAGAGATAGTATGGACTTGATAATCGATCCAACTCCAGAAGATTTTGCTCAAAGGTAATATGGACATGGCAAACACGGCTTGGGAGAAATATTAGGACAGTAGTTCAGAGGTAATATGGATGTGAACCAATGTCTGAGAACTTACTGAGGAGTGATTTACTAGTTGTGGTCTTCCCTGGAATATAGATAGACCTGAGGTTTAATCCACTAGGGTGATTGTTAGGCCGATAGCTCAGAGATAATATGGGCATGGCTAATGTCTAACGAGACTAGTTTTTGAGTGGTCACTGCGGGAGTGTGCAGGTGCACCCGAGGATTGCTCCGCTGGGGTGCTTTTGAGGATCCATTATCTGTTGCGTATCCAGGACTCCTGAATACCGATAATGGCTTATCGTGCATAGGCACTTGCTGGAGATTGTTCAAGGAGTGGGAATCCTATACATCTTTGTTGTTATGCTAGGGATAGAGAGAATTACAAGCATAGCCTTAGACATAGTACTTTTTCAGGAACTTATCGTTGATAGACATTATGAGCAATTCACCGTTGGGTTTCGACATTTGGTAGGCGCCGTTGGAGAATACGAATTCTACGAAGAATGAGCCATCCCATTTGGGTTGGGACTTGCCGACCGTCTTGTGGGTCATGACCATCGACCTCCTTACTGTCAGGACGAGATCACCCACTTGGTAGGTCCTCTTCTTAACCCGTTTGTTGAAGGCTTCCGAGTGACGCGATTAGTATAGCTTAATGCACTGTTGAGCTATGAGACGTTTCTCGTCGAGTACTTCTTGCCCTTGTAGCCGTCGACGGTGATTGTCGTCGATGGCTAACTGATTGGAGAGAGCCACTCGGAGCTAGGGAATCTGGATCTCAAGGGGAAGGACTGCTTCACTGTCGTAGACCAAGACGAAAGACGTACTGCCGGTTGGTGTTCGAACCATTGTGTGGTAGGGTCATAGACATTCGCCGAGCTTTTCGTTCCTGTTGCGTTTATTAAAAGACACAAAATTTTTGAGGAGCTTGATAACAGTTTTATTGAATGCCTCAGCCAAACCATTCGATACATGTTTGTAGGCAGTCGATGCTATATTTTGAATCCGGTTTTGTCGCAAAACTGGTAGAACACATGACTTACAAACTGTGGACCGTTGTTATGGATGATCCTTTGTGGTAAGCCAAAGTGGTATATGACGTGATGGTTGACGAAGTTAATCAAGATTTATATCTTGACTTCTGCGAGTGGTACTGCTTACGCCCACTTGGAGAAGTAGTCGATAATAGCCAGGATGAACCGATGTCCCTTGGACGAAGGTGGACTAATTGGACCAATGATATCCATCCCCCATGCCTCGAATGGCCAAGACGCAACGGTTGGGTGTAGAAACTCCGAGGGTTGGTGGATGAAGTTTGCTTGAATATGGCATATTTTGCACTTTCTTGCATAGTCAACGACATATGTTACCATTATCGGCCAATAATAACCCATTCTCCGGAGGTGGTCCTGTTGCATAGGCCCTGGCTGATAGGTACCGTAAACCCCGTTGTGAGCCTTGTGGAGAGCCTGTTTTGCTTCTTTATTCGATAGGCACCCTAACAGAAGACCATCATAGGAACGATAATACATCATTTTAGTAGCCATATCATAATAGAACCAGAGGGAATATCTTCTGATGGAAGTGGCTTCCTCTGGGTTCTCAGGAATACTGCGTAGCCGATTAATGGAAGTCTCCAGTCTTGGGAGTCGGTGCTTGTCTCTATGGAGTAGCTTAGGCATAGACAGAGGTTGTTCTTTGGGCTGACCAGCTCCTGACCGACCACGGTGATTAGCTCATGAGCATTGGCTGGAACAGCTAAAGAGGCTTAGAGGCCAGCTAAGACGCCAGCCTTAATATTTTACAGGCGAGGGACGTGCTATATGAAGAACCCCTCGAAGGTGGTAATTATTCCAAGCACAGCTTAGTGGTAGGGAATCAAGTCTTCATTTTGGACTTTGTACTCGCCTCAAACTTGATTGGCTATCAGTTTGGAGTCGCCGTAGGCTTCCAGGTGGTCAACTCCCACCTGTTTGGCAAGTTGGAGACTAATGATGAAAGCGTTGTACTCTGCCACATTATTGGAGCATGGCTCTGTGAGAGAGTAGGTGTAGTTGATGACTAGGTCGTATGGGGAGATCAATGCTATCTCGACTCCAGCGATGATATCGCCTTTGGGCCCCGTTCTTGAAGCACCATCGAAGAATATTTGCCAAATGACCTCTTTGATCGTCACGGTATTGGAGTCTGCGACTTCATCAGGGATCTCCTCTTAGATTTTCAAAGTTTCTGGCACCGGGTGGGCGGCCAGGAAGTCAGTTAAGACTTGGCCCTTGACAACTTTTTGCGGAACAAATGCCATATCGTATATTGACATCAGTATTATCCACGTCGCCATCGAGAGTTGAGTGCCTTGGGTTTAGTCATGAGCACCCTTAGAGGGTTGACCCATAAGATCACATGGATTGTTTGCCCTGCTATATAATTATGAGTTTTCTGGATAGCAAAGTCTAGAGCAAGGCACTCCTTCTCGACGGAATTGTATTTGTGCTCCGCACCAACCATTATCCTACTGAGGTAGTAGGTGTCATGCTCATGACCTGCGTCACTCTTCTGGGCTAGTAGAGCGCCGAGAGAGTGATCCATTGCCCGTACATAGAGCATAAAGGGCTTTCCTATAACAGGGGCTACCAATATTGAAGGGCTCATGAGGTATTCTTTGATGTCGTCGAAAGCCCACTGGCATTCTTCGTTCTAGACAAAGGAGACTCCCTTCTTCATGAGCTGATTGAATGACTGACAACGCCCAGAGAGGTTAGATATGAACCTTCTGATATAGGCCAGTCTTCCTTGGAGGCCACGAATTTCTCTGAGGTTCTTCGGTGGTTGCATTTCAAGGATTGCTTTAGTCTTGTCAGGGTCCACGTGGATACCCTTCGAAGTTATGACGAAACCCAGGAATTTGACGCTGGAGACTCCTAGAAAAGATTTGGTAGTATTTATCTTGTTGGTGCGCATGCATGAGGTCGAACATAGTCTTCAAGTCCCGAAGGCGATCACCTTTGGAGCGACTCTTGACGGCAATGGCATCAACGTAATACTCGACCGTCTTACGTAGATGCTCATAGAAGATGGTGCTCATCGCTCACTGGTATGTATAAGCCGCGTTCTTCAGACCGAAGGGCATGACCGTGTAGTAGTAAACCCCTATCAACGTTTGGAACGATGTATGCTTCTCGTCTTCAGGAGACATCTTGATTTGATTGTAGCTTGAGAATTCGTCCATGAAGGATATATGCTCGAAGCCAAAAGTGTTGTCGATCATTATATCTGTGATCAGAAGAGGAGAATCATCTTTAGGGCAAGCCGTATTTTGATCACGAAATTCAATACAGATATAGATCTTTCCGTTCTTTTTGACGGCGGGCACGATGTTGGCTACCCAATCTGGATGTTGTTCTTCGCGGATGATGCCACTAGCTATCAGTTTGTTGACTTCAGCTTCGATAGCATTTATGATGTCTGGCTGGAACCGCCATTGCTGTTGCTTGACCGGCTTAGCGTTCGACAAGATGTTGAGTTTATGGACAACAATTTTGGGGTCCAGTCCCGGCATGTCTTCATAGCACCAGACAAAGACATCGATGTATTTCCTGATGAGCTGTAGCAGGGATTCCCGATCCTCATCAGTCAGACTCTTGCTGATGAAGATTGGTTTAGGGGATGATTCGTCGCGTAGATTTACTTGTATGACTTTATCCTTAGTAGGAGGTTCTCGTTGTTTGAACTGCATCTTCCATTGTGCATCTAGGTGTTGGGCCCATGGTTCTACTTTAAAGAGTTCAGGTGGATCCTCGTCGTCTTCCTCAGGATCAGCTGACACCATATTAGCAGACAATGTTTGATTTAGAATTTCTCCGATACTGATATCGGAGTCCCAGGAGAAAGATTATGAAGAGTGAGAGTGTAACTCATCTTATTTATCCGAGCCTCCGGGGGTTATGGGAGGCATGACGTACCCTAAGGGATGTCTGGTCTAATGGTAGTAGTCCTCAAACATGCCTGCAGAAGCCCGCAATCGTAGGGGAAGCCATCGGCCTTTGCCGTAATTCAACCCCTTAGCAGCTTTCAGATCGTATCCTATCTTCTTGATGGGGTGCTTTGTTCGAGAATTATATCGGTAAAATATTATCTTTTCGGTATCAAGATCTGTCTCAAGTTAATTTGGGATGAATGGTCGGGAACTTTCCACTCTGCCGAAGATGATAAGTTTGTGTCCCCTTTTCCTTGCTGGAACTATGAATTAGGAGTTCCGATTGGCGAGAGTCCGGCTGACTGCATAGGTGGTAGTCACCTGTGTATACAGGTACAGGCTCAGACCGTGCTCAAGGGAATATAGTGCATTGAGATGTGCAACATCCGAGTAGTTCAAAGATAGCCCTTTATTGATGAAATAAGGTATCTCATCTTCCAGAATTATATCGTCGATATAAGGGACATTAGCATGGGCGGCCACGTGCTCCTCTAACTCGTCTTTTCTGATCTCTACCCCCAGTACGAGCAATGGCTTCTGAGGTTTCTAGTACAGCTTTACCACAAGAGGTTCGGAAGTCATAGTAGGTCCCGGATCTTCCTTTAGTGATTGATTCGGTCTACGAATATGAACGGCGTGAGGTTTAGGTACTTTATTGTACAATTTTACCCTGAGGGAAGGAGCTATGTCGAAGCATGTGCTTTGAGATGGACTCTCAAGGGCTCGTCCAATATTGTCCTTGTATCTGCCTCATCGTCGGTATCATTGTCACCTTCATCACGGTGGACTTGTTTGTAGAGGATCGAGTCAGAGTAATAGGCCTTGAACCCTTTGAATGGATTAACGTCGGCAAATTCAGTCTTGATGATGCCATGACCGTCCACGTACTTCAAGCACTGGTACAAGGTTAATGGTACGATCATGTATTGATGTATCTATGGACGTCCCAATAAGTCGTTGTAGGATACGTTTATGTCTATGACATAGCAGGTGACCTCTATTTTTAAGTTGTCGAACTGATATTTCTGACGAATCTTGCCCAGTGGGTAGCTCCTCCCTGTGTTGAAGCCACTGATGGCAGTATTGGTTGATGTCAGGCGATGTATCGGGATACCCAAAGTCTGAAGCAGACTACCCGGGATAATGATGATTGATGAGCCAGGGTCAATGTGCATCCAGTCTACTTTGATGGCGTCGATATACCCTGTATAATACAGAGGACAATCGAGCTGATTGTTCTTGAGAAACATGTCTTATTGTGAGAATGTGGTGTTGGGTATCGCCTCTATTACATTATTGAAGTGGGAGCATGCGACAGGATCTTCAGCTGTCGTCTTGATCTATGCCAGGTTGATGTCGGTATTCTGTAATGCCTCACACAGAGCAACCCGAGTGTCTTTGGAGAGCCCAAAAAGCTCAAAGAGTGACAACTTCACTGGATTATTGGTGAGCTAGTCCAATATATCGAAGTTGTACGACTTCTCTATCCCTTGAGCTGAATCTTTGTGCAACGGTTTGTCGAAGCGAGTTTTTTTCTACTTGGACTTGTCCGCTATTGGAGGCTGGGATGGACCCGGATCAGTTGCTGCGGGTGCGATTATTAGAAGTACACCATTTTCAGGGATGTCGTACTCTCGCTGGTATGCCAGGCCTACCTTGTTGTTCTTGCTATTGCTTCTTCGGACGGGATATAAATCGTATAGCAGTATTTTGACTTCTTGCCCTTAGTCTTGGTGACAGAATATGTTGTCTGCTGCATCAATTTTGGAGCAAGATTGGGATGAACCTACATGACCACCCCACGTGGCATATTGACAAAAACTATAATACAGTATAAAAAATACAAGATGGATATAAATACTGACAATAAGAAATACTGGAGATAATAAAATACTAGAAATAAGAAGTACTGGAATAATGTCATTATCAATGGTACACTAGCAATGAACAGAAGTACAAGTGCATGCTAGAACAATGAACTGGAACATAGGTGAATGCTAGATCAATAAACTAGAAAATAGTGAAATGCTAGATTAATAAACTAGAGATACATGTATAGACTATCTAGCTAAGTGTGTGACACATCAGCATATCATGTGATCGGTTTGGGACTGATCAGGCTTGTTATATATGATTAGCTATGATTCATATAAGGTCAGGCTAACCATCCGGATAGCTATGATGCGAGCAATAGTCGGGCTAATCACATGTAATAGGCTATGAGGCATGTAATGGTTAGGCTGCACCGACGTGAGCTGTGGGTGAGCTATGATGCATGTAGAGTTGGGTATGATCACATAATCTACTAATATCTCCCTGTCCCCAGTTAGTACGATGGATTCCAAATCATGAGTCCTCATGATCGGTCTCGATGATGCCAACTCGTGTATACATAGTGTCAGAATCATGTACGCTATTCAACTGGAATCATAGAGATAATCAACATAATAAAAACTGTCAGAGAGTGTACTCGCCTGTGGTCATCTGCTGGAAATACCAATGTCCTATTTCTGAGGTCTTGTCTGAATAATCTAACAGTCCTATAGATATTATTTAATGATAATATTGTATCAGTCGATACACTAACATACACACAATCATAAATACACCAAACTCAAAGACTACGCTAGGGGTGCTACTTGTCATCTAACAGGGTCAAGTGTGCGTCTAGCTGCACGGGTGTCACGTCCTCAATTGTTGTGAAATCAGGCAGTCAAACACTAACACAGGTCTCGCCAGTACGTCAGTGTACATAAGGCAGTCTACTCACAATTCTCAGGGTCACATGGTCAATATAACTACGGGATATCCATAATTAACACTAGGGCATACTGTATATATATATAATATATTCATAGTCCTAACTAGCATTTAATATTTGATTACTTACAATATATATATATATACCATATATTTATATATATCAACCAATAATTATATGCATATCAATTGAATGTTAAACATATACGCATACGTATACGCATACGAGTTTGGGTTATTTTGTAGGGTCTCTTGCAATCACCATCTAATGAATTTGTCATGAAGCAATACGCTAGATCCTAGCGTCATTCACACGTATATGCATATACAACATGAAAGTATAATTCGAACCTGTGCGCGCGTGAACGAGGGGGTGTTCGACTGGCTCGGGTTCAGGCGTATGCTGTCGAGGTGCTGCTGTCGAGTCAAAGTTTAGCGTCGTCGGCGAGATGGCAACATCGGGATCCGGTCGTTCAGTCTGCAAACAAGGAGGAAGGATGTGGTGGTGCTGGCGGTTCAGTCCGGTGTAGGGTTCAGTCAAGGGATGGTGAGAGTCGTCGAGGAGGATGCGGCGTGGTGGTGGCTGTGCTGTCGGCTCCGGTCGAGCGATGGAGGACTCGACGGTGAGCAGCGGGTCGTGCTCAGGCATGGTCGGGTTCAGTCGAGGGATGGTGAGATGGGAAGGAGAGGTTCAACGGTGTCGTCAGGTGGAGGAGGGTGCTCGGGGGTATTCTCAGGCGAGGGGGCGTCGGGCTCCGGCGTGGGCTGCTCGGTAGGGTTGAAGGAGATGAACAGGAGTTGGGGGGGTTTGCTAGAACTAGGTTAAGGTTTAGGGATAAAAATAATAAAAGATGATATATATACATTTAGAAAAGTAGGTTTGGGTATTGACCTAGGTAGTTGGGCCTGGTCAACATCCTTGGAAATGGGCCTTGGCTTCTTATGTAGAAATTTGAGGGATAGGATTTCATTGTTTCAAAATAGAGGGCCAAGGTTCAATGAGGGTTGATGTTGAGTGTTACACACTCCAAAAATTTATGGAGAAAATTCACATAAAGAAAATTGGGGTTTCTTCATGTGTTAGTCCAATGGGGTATGGGCACCTCAATGCACTTTTACATAAAAGTGCCCAACAATTGGAAAATTGCACAAGATGGGATTTTTGGATTAATTTAACTAAAACTAATATAATTGGTGTTCTAAAATTAATTAGAAGTATAAGGGGCTAAAATTAGGTGGGACACAAGTGTCATGAATGAAAAAGACTCAGAATAGAATATTATCCTAATTTGGGTTGCACAAAATGGTTCGAGATTGTGTCTCCAATTTTGATTGGAACGTACAAGGATACAAAGTTGGATTTATTTAGAATTAAATATAATCGTCTGCAACGAATATTGTGCGACTAAGATAAAGCACAAGAAGGCATAATTATGAGTTACATAAGGATCAAAATAGAAGGCTGACACGTCTAGGACAAGGGTATAAAATTTGTAGGAAGGCAATGGCTAGTGTAGTGCTTCAATTATCGAAATAACGGTAAGGTACAATCAATCAAATAAAATCACATTAATTAAATATAAATAAATATCATGTAATATTAACACATTAAATTAAATAAATAAAAAGACGAAAATACCCTTATTCTGAAATGTGGTAGTGACAAGTCTACCCTCCTTAAAAGAATTTTGTTCTCGAAATTAAAATAAACTAGCACAAGAACAAACAATCAACAAAGAATTATACCTCAAGTCTCGAAGAGATACGGATAATGCTCGCGCATTTCGTCATCTCTCTCCCAGGTTGACTCGCCTGGAGAGTGATGTCTCCATGCAACATAAACCAAGGGAATAGTCTGGTTCCGCAATACCTTCTCTCTACGATCCAAGATCTCTATGGGCTGTTCAGGATAGCTGAGAGTCGGTCCAACATCGATCTTTGAGTGATCTAGTACGTGACTAGGATCTGCCATGTATTGTCTCAGCTGCGACACATGGAACATGTCATACACTCCATCTAGAGCAGGTGACAAGTCTAGTCTATAGGCTACTACACCGACCCTTGCAAGAATACCGAAAGGTCCGATGTATCGTGGAGTAAGCTTTCCACCTCTACCAAAACGAATTGTGCCCCGTATAGAAGAAATTCGTAGGAATACCAAATCGCCAACGTAGAACAAACAGTCTTAAAACATAATCTAAAACAAATAATTATAAACCAAAATAACAAAACCTATAACTGAAACTCTAGGGGTCTATGGTGGCTATCGGCCCAATGCCTCTGTCTGTCCTGCGCCACTCGCAATCTGTCTCTGATGATCTTCACCTTTTCTGCTGCATCCACGACCATTTCTGGTCCTAACAAAGCTCTTTCTCCAATATTATCCCAAGATAACGGTGTACGATACCTTCATCCATATAAAGCCTCGAATGGTGATATCTCAATGCTGGCCTGGTAGCTTTTGTTGTAAGCAAACTCTACTAGGTATAGTTGATCCTCCCAAGAACCTCCGAGATCCAAAATGCAAGTGCGTAGCATATCTTCAAGAGACTGAATAGTCCTTTCAGACTGCCCATCTGCCTGGGGGTGATACACGGTACTGAACTTGAGCTGAGTGCCCAAGCTAGCCTGCAGACTCCTCCAGAAGTGGGAAGTGAAACGACTATCCCGATCTGAGATGATACTCACAGGAACTCTATGTAATCTGACAATCTGTCGCACGTACATCTCTGCTAGCCTCTCTGTCGATGTACCCACTTTGAAGGGTAAGAAATGGGCTGATTTGGTCAATCTATCCACGATGACCCAAATCATATCCTTTTCTCTTGGAGAACATGGAACCCCTGAAACAAAGTCCATGGTCACGTGCTCCCACTTCCATTCTGGAATAGGTAAAGGTTGAAGCAATCTACCTGGCCTCTGTCAATCTGCTTTTACCTGCTGGCACACTAAACATCGGGATAGAAAGCGTGCTACCTCGCACTTCATACCATACCACCATACATGCTCCCCTAAATCTCGATACATCTTGTTGGCACCGGGATGCATCGAGTACTGAGAGCGATGTGCCTCCTGTAATACCTCGTCGCGTAGCTCTTCACTTGGCACACACATCCTCGTGCCATGTCGTAAAGATCTAACATCCACAATAGTAAAGTCATCTGTCAATCATGTCCGAACTTGTACCCTGATACTCCTCAGAGTCTCATCATCATACTGTGCAGCTCTAATTCTATCCATCAGCTCTGATTGTATCTGCAATCCCCACATCTGAATCTCCATACCTGGAATTAATACTTCAATTCCAAAGATCTCAAGATCGGCCAATAAATGTCTATCTGTAGTCAAGTACATAGCCATCGGATACCGGCTCAAGGCATCGGCGACTATGTTGGCCTTACCTGGGTGGTACTGTAATGAGATATCAAAGTCTTTCATCAACTCTAACCACCTTCTCTACCTCATATTCAGCTCCTTCTGCGTAAACACGTACTTCAAGCTCTTGTGGTCCGTGAAGATCTTCACACGCTCTCTGTACTGATAGTGTTTCCACAGCTTTAGAGCGAAGATAACTGCTGCTAACATTAACTCATGAGTAGGATAGTTCTTTTCATGAGGGCATAATTGTCTTGAAGCATAGGCAATTACTTTCCCGTGCTGCTAAAGAACGCATCCCAAACCTTTTCCTGAAGCATCACTGTAGATAGTGAAACCACCTGTCCCAGATGGCAACGTCAAAATCGAAGCTGTCGTCAATCTCTTCTTCAGCTCATCAAACGCTGCCTGACATTCCTCTGTCCAGACAAAATTCATATCTTTCTTGGTCAGCCTAGTCATTGGTTCTGTAATCTAGGAAAAATCTTATACAAACCTCTTGTAGTATCCTGATAGCCCAAGAAAACTCTTGATCTCAGCTACCGAACTAGGGGAAGCCCATGACTCCACTGCCTCTATCTTCTTTGGGTTAACTGAAATTCTGTCATCCGTCACCATATGTCCAAGAAATTCAACCTTGTCAAGAAAAAACTCACACTTTGAAAGATTCCCGTACAACTCCTCTTTCCTGAGAGTCTCCAAGACCATCCTTAGGTGCTCTTCGTGCTCCTTTGGGGTCTTCGAATACACAAGAATGTCGTCGATGAACACTACTATGAACTTGTCAAGGTACTGGTGGAATACCTTGTTCATCAAGTTCAAGAATACTGTTGGAGCATTGGTTAAACCAAACGGCATTACCGTCAATTCAAACTGGCCATATCTGGTCCGAAAAGCTATCTTCGATATGTCTTCTCTCTTTACCTTCACTTGGTGATAGCCAGACCTCAAATCTATCTTTGAAAACACCTTTTCTCTGCTCAATTAATCGAAAAGATCATCTATCCTCAGCAGCAGATATTTGTTCTTGATAGTGAGGTTGTTTAGAGCTCTATAATCGAAATACATGCGTACCGTGCCGTCCTTCTTTGGTACAAACAATACCGGAGCTCCCCATGGCGATGAACTGGATCTAAGGAAACCTTTGTCCTGCAGCTCCTTAACTTGCTTCTTCAGTTCTACCAGCTCGCTGTTGTTGACTCTATAGACGTGTTATAAAATGGGCTCTGCTCCTGGTACCAAGTCTATAGAGAATTTAACATCTCTGTCTGGCAGCAAGCCTGACAACTCCTCTGGAAATACATCCAGGAACTCCGCTATTAGAGGATGTGGTAACTCCTCTTCTTCCTTCCTGGCTCCACAAAAAGTGCCTCTGCTCTGCTTTGCTGCTCCTCTGGCGACCTCAAACTCTGGTTCTCCTGGCGGTCGAAATATTACTCTGCCTCTGTGATAATCTATAGTAGCATGATGCCTACTCAACCAGTCCATTCCGAGTATAATATCGTATCCCGGAAGTGGCATGACGAGTAAACTCACGCTCAACTCTCGGACGCCCAATGATACTCTCCGATCCTTACAATAATCATGGACTAGGATAATGCCTCCTCCAGTCATGATCTTGCAAGTCCTATCTAATAGTTCTGTCTCTAAACGATGCTTAAGAGCATAAGATACAGATATGAAACTATAGGAAGCGCCAGAATCAAATAATACAAGTGCTGGAATAGAATCGAGAGAAACTGAACCTGAAATTATGTCTCCAGTTGGCTTGGCCTCCTCAATCGTCATAGCGTATGCGCGTCCCTATGGTGCTCCTTTCTGTTGCTGCTGGTGCTGAGCAAACCTCTGTTGCTGTGGTGGAAGTGGAGGTCCCCTCTAGTGGCCTCCTGGTACAGTAGGTACTCTGGCTGATCCTCTCTGAGCGGCTGCTCCACCTTGATGAGTCTGAATAGATGGGCAGTCCCTAAGCTGGTGTGCTGATGATCCATAGGACAAGCATGTACCCAATCTCTTCCTGTAGATGTCTCTGGTATGTCCCATCTTCCCGTAATACGCACACTGGGCAACAGGCTGATTCTGTCTCTGTGGCTGCTGCTGCTGGATGTGTCCTCGAACTGGTGCCTGCTGCTGCTGGTACGGCCTCTGTTGTTTTTGAAAGTGTGGGCGCTTGGCCGATCCCGTATTACCACTTGTTCCTCCAGAAGTGTCACATCCTCTCTTGGGCCTGAGGTCCAAGTCATCTTCAGCAATCTGGGCATCCATCATAATACCCTTAAATGTAGTAGTGCGTCGTCTCGAAGTACGAGACTTGATCTCTTTATTCAACCCCTTCCTGAATTTTTGGGCTCTATCTCTTGGGTCTCGAATCATCGATGGCGCAAATTGACTCAAATGGTAAAACTATGCGGCGTATTCGTCAACTGACATGTTTCCTTGGACCAAGTCATGGAACTGACTTTCCAATGCTCCCAAAGCTACGTCAGAAAAGAACTTCTCCTTGAAGAGCTCATTGAATTCCTCCCAAGTAAGTCCTCCATCAGTGAGTCTCGGCTCTGTACGATACCACGTCAGCACGATATCAAACATCTGACTGTCAGCGGCCTCGATCTGAAGGATCTCCGGAATCTGTGCCAAACGCAAGTTCCTCTCAATGTTCTCTAGCCAGTCGTCAGCATAGAGTATTCCTTCGGTGCCTTTGAACTCTCGAGGCATCATCCTCTTGAAGTCCACTATAGTACATGGCCTCTGGTGCTACTGGCCAGGATGCTGCTATTGTCGTGCTACTCTCTCCACAGTCTGGAGAGATACCTGATGAGCATTCTCCATGCTCTCTCTCATCAGCTCTGTCTGTGCCTGGTGTACTTTTGCTTGCACCCTATGAGACTCAGCTTGAACGCGCTGAGCTTCTGCTGTCATTCTCTGGGCCTCTAACATGCCCTGGATAAGTGCGAACATCTGTGCCCCGTCAGTGGGCATACCTCTGGGAATCAGAGTCGGTGGTGGGGGAAGGTTGTCCGTCACAGCTAGGGCAATCCTCTGAACAGGTGGAAGAGGAATCCCATTAGCTGCAGATGCTCCCACATGAACAGGAGATGTAGAAGGAACTCCAGATGTCTGTTCGTCAGGTCGAGAGGTGGCAGACCTCTCTGAAGCTGCTGCTCCCAATCTCAAAAACGTAGTCTTGGCGGCATCCTGAAGATAGATAAAAAAGAATCAATTAAGGTAATATATACGATATCATCAAGGAAGGACAGTAAAGTTCTAAAAGAAGCGATTATTCAGAATAGCATTGTAAGATCAAAATTTTTCTAGTTGTGATTGAGCATACTCTCATCCTAAATCCTATTTCCTAGAGCAGGCTCGCAGTAGTACAACTAAGTTGTCGCACTACCACGACATCGCACAACTTGTGCAGCTAGACCTGCAGGGGCCACCACTAAAAATGTGTCACGACCCGCACCCGGAATTTGGGCATGAGTCATGGGTACGTCCAGCCCACGCCGCAACATCGGCGGTAGAACACTGTCTAGGTCTCAATAATACTAAACATAACTCACAATATATCAATGATATCAACTCCATTCGGAGGATAATAAAATAAACATCTCTCCATAGCTCATAATGTATACTCAATCATAATAGCTATAAGAATATAAATGGCACGATAAAAGATAAGAAAGAATGACATAGTCAAACACAATATCTCAAAATAGAGATAAACCACAGTCTAGCTGTCCAACATAAAAAGTCTCCACGAGTCTCAAATTAAACTCAACATAAGTCTCAATATAACTAAAATAACCTCAAAATAAGTCTCAAATGTATAAGATAAATGCTGTCTAAACATCTGCAGGTAGTGTCTCCTCTAATGGAATAGACTCCTCTAAGATCTTTGGTGTGTAGTCTGCGTCTATACCTGGTCCATAGTGTGTAGGACAGAAGTTCTCAAGATCCTCTGGAAAAAATATCCAGTCAGGATTGGAGCAAAGTACAAGTACTAACAACAGTTCCACATATATTGACAAAAACTATAATACAGTATAAAAAAATACAAGATGGATATAAATACTGGCAATAAGAAATACTGGAGATAATAAAATACTAAAAATAAAAAATACTGGGATAATGTCATCATCAATGGTACACTAGCAATGAACAGAAGTACAAGTGCATGCTAGAACAATGAGCTGGAACATAGGTGAATGCTAGATCAATAAACTACAATATAGTAAAATGCTAGATCAATAAACTAGAGATACATGTATATACTATCTAGCTAAGTGTATGAAACATCAACATATCATGTGATCGGCTTGGGACTGATCAGGCTTGTTATATATGATTAGATATGATTCATGTAAGGTCAGGCTAACCATCCGGATAGCTATGATGCGAGCAATAGTTAGGCTAATCACATATAACAGGCTATGAGGCATGTAATGGTCAGGCTGCACTGACGTGAGGTGTGGGTGAGCTATGATGCATGTAGAGTTGGGTATGATCATATAATCTACTAATATCTCTCCGTCCCCAGCTATCACGATGGATTATAAATCACGACTCCTCATGATCGGTCTCGATGATACCAACTCGTGTATACATAGTATCAGAATCATGTACGCTATACAACTGGAATCATAGAGATAATCAACATAATAAAAACTGTCAGAGAATGTACTCGCATGTGGTCCTCTGCTGGAAATACCAATATCCTATTTTCGATGTCTTGTCTGAATAATCCAACAGTCCTATAGACATTATTTAATGATAATATTGCATCAGTCGATACACTAACATACACATAATTATAAATACACTGAACTCAGAGACTACGCTAGGGGTGCTACTTGTCATCTAACAGGGTCAAGTGTGCGTCTAGCTGCACGGGTGTCACATCCTCAATTGCTATACAATCAGGCAGTCAAACACTAACACAGGTCTCGTAAATATGTCAGTGTACATAAGGCAGTCTACTCACAATTCTCAGGGTTACATGGTCAATGTAACTACGGGATATCCGTAATTAACACTAGGGCATACTGTATATATATATAATATTTATAGTCTTAACTTGCATTTAGCATTTGATTACTTATAATATATATATATATATATATATATATATATATATATATATATATATATATATATATATATATATATATATATATATATATATATATATATATATATATATATATACCATATATTTATATATGTATATATCAACCAATAATTATATGCATATCAATTGAATGTTATACATATACGCGTACGTATACGCAAACGAGTTTGGGTTATTTTGTAGGGTCTCTTGCAATCACCATCTAATGAATTTGTCATGAAGCAATGTCACGCCCCAGTCCTAAAATACGTAGGAATAGGACACGTAAGCATGTTAGCCGTATGCATATGGCAACTCCAATATATGGAAACCATAACACATACATACGCTCTATTATGAACAATAATTCACACGTGGTATATAATTATCATAAGTCAAAGGTCATAACTAAATCTCATCCACAGAAATCATAAATAGATAAATAACCAATAACTATGTAACTAAATCTCAATATGAAGTATCAAAGAATGATAGTCGGTTAAAAAAATTCACTGCCAAACTAGAATATAAAATAAACAAAACAATATAAGTACATTAACTAACAATCACTGAGGCTCGAAGAGAAGCCATCCTCGAAATATAAGTAGCAAGTCCGTATCTGTGCTCCTGCAAATACTTATGAATATCTACACCAGGAAAGGGACCAGGTCCTCAGAGGGACATAACAAGATACATAAAAATATGTCAATAAAGTATTGAAAATAAACATCCATTGGGTCGCCTAACCATCTATGTGAATAAAGTTTGAGAACAACTTTCCAACACGTGGGCTATCTGGCTAAAATGGGATTGGCATGATTCTCTTGGAGATTCAGGGGCCTAAAAAGCATGTCGTCATTTGAACGGCAGAGGCCGCCTGATAATATATAATATATAATGGTCATCACGACCGTGCATCTCCGACGGAGCGTACGGGTTACACAAGGAAAGTACAACGGAGCCCAAACGCCTTACTCATTGTCCTCTCCACCCTATGCTTTAAGCATGTCATATCCATGACACGATAATACCTCTAATGGCTGCCAGGTCTACTAGCATGTAAAGTTTCTATCGGCAGTTATTCCCTATCGCACGTTCCATACATACAGGAGGCCAAACCCTGCACGCGAGTCCGAGATCTATATGAGACTCACACTCGTGTAACAGATGTGTCACGGCTAAATAAAACCTAATGATGTCTCATGAAAATGGGACGGTCTCATAAACTAGGTCACATGCATATACATAATAAAAATAAAATACGACGCCACCATAGTTGCACCCAAGTTTCCTTGGAGGCGCAGTTTATATAACAGTTAAAATATATGAACTAATAAGCAGAAATAAGATGCATGCAACATATGGAATATAAATTACAATACAATGGCAAGGTATACTTGCCTGGCAAGAAGACTGCGTAGTACCAATAACCTGCTCCTGAAGTCTCGCAAAATAATCTAATGGTCCTATACACATATGATATAATATAATACAATATCAGCCATTACACTAGCACATACACAACAATAATTATACTGGACTCAGAGGGTATGCTAGGGGAGACATTGGTCAACTAACAGGGTCAAATGCGTGTCTAATTACACGGGTGTCCTATATTAAATGCTGTATCAAAAATCAGACAGTCTACTAACATGTGCCTAAGCCAGTACTTTAATGTACACAAGGCAGTCAACTCACAAGTTCTTAGGGTCACTTGGTCAAACGTAAATATGGGATATCCATAATTATCCTAGGGTCGTATAGCAAATAAACACATTAGTCATAATTAGGTTTAACATTATTATTACATATATATATATATCCATATATTTATATATATATAACAATATGATTATATTACTCATACGCGTACGTATACGCATACGAGTTTGGGTTCACCGACACGGTCTGAACTCATAACAATTAAACTGAACCAGTATGCTAAAACCCTACACTATTCACACAAGCACACATACACAATATGAAAGAAGAGGGACATGTTCGAACCTCGGGGTTAGCATGAACGGACACGGGGATCGAGGGTAACTGCTGCAGGTCTTCTTCGGCGAGGGTGACGGGTCCCCGATGACGAAGATGATGGCGAGGGTAATAATAATTAGGTTGACGATGATGATGGGGATGATGATGATGATGATGATGGTTACTGCCGGAGTCCGACGGCTTCAGGCGAGGAGGAGGACTGCGGTTCAGTCGTCCAGGTGAGGAGGAGGAGATGAGGACAGGTCGAAAGAGGTGGTGGTGCTCTACGGGGAGATGGCCGGGGAACAGGGAGGAGAGGTCTGTCCATCGACGAGAAGAGTCGACGAGGGAGGAGAGAAGAGGAGTCGGGTCGAAGCTCCGGCGAGGCTGGACTGCGGGATGCTCACCTGAGATGGAAGAGAACAATGAATGGTGGTGCTGGCGGTGAGCAACGGGTGCTCAGGCGATTCAGTCGAGTAATGACGGCGGGACGACAGACTGCTCGTCGTCGAATTGGAGAGGACAGCGAGTCTGATGGGTTGTGGCAGGGGCTCAGGTCAGCGGGGAAGAGGAGGAAGAAGATTAAGAGGGTGGTGGAGGTTGGTGGCGTGTGGCGGAGAGGAAGATGGCGAGATGGGGAGGAGAGGAACGTGGAGGAGAAGTCTGCTCCGGCGAGGTCATAGTGGGTCCGGCGAGGCAGGGTTCGGCTGAGCGTGGGGGCATGTACAGGGATATGGTCGGGTGCTCTGCTCGCGGCTGAGCAGTTGGTGACGGCGGGAATGGGAGGTCGGGTTGGTCGGCTCAGTCGTGCAGGGAGTCGGCGCTGCCGGTCTCCGGCGGTATGCTCCGGTCGACGGGCTGGCAACGGGAAGAAGGGGATGAAGGGGATGATGATGAATAGTAGAGAGGAGTTGGTATTCGGCTAGGTTAGGTATTGGGTCGTGTGTTGAATAAAAATAAAAAGAAAAATTATATATATATGTATGTAGAAATAGGGTTAGATATTAACCTAGGTAGTTGGGCCTTGGTCAACATCCTTGGGATGGGCTTGGCTGGTCATCTAGGTATTGGAGGGCTATAATTTGCATTGTTCAAAATTGTATGGCTAGGATTTGATGAGGGGGTATGATGTTGAGTGCTACACACTCCAAAAATTATAGAAAAAATTCACATGAAGGCAAAAATGGGTTTCTTCATGTGTTGTGTCCAATGGTGTGGACCTCTCAATGCACTTTTGTATAAAATTGCCCAACAATTAAAAAATTATAAATTAGATTAAATTAATTAAAATTAATGTAAATAGTGTTCTAAAATTAATTAGAAGTATATGGGACTAAAATTAGATGGGACACAAGTGTCATGGACGTAGATGACTCAGGATAGAATATTATCATAAATTGGGTTGCATAAAACAGGTCAAGATTGTGTCTCCAATTTTGATTGGAACGCACAAGGGTACAAAGTCAAATTTATTTAGAATTAAATATAAACGTCTGCGACGAATATTGTGTGACTAAAATATAACACAAGTGAGCATAATTATAAGTTACACAAAGGTCAGAATAGAAGGCGGGCATGTCTAGGATAAGGAGGTAAATTTGTAGGAAGGCAATGGCTAGTGTAGTGCTCCAATTATCGAAGCAATGGTAAGGTGCACTAAGTGATATATATATTATAAATTCATCTAAAACACCGTATTCTATTTCTAATTGGGTTCAACTAGCCCTAGTTTCACTATCTAAGCCAAGTAGGCCTAGTTTTGGGTGAGGGGGTCTACTATCTACCCAACTTAAAATAATTTTCTCCTCAAAATTAAAATAAGACACAATTCTCTAAATAATTCACATTCGTATATAAGGCAAGTCAATCGCGATCTTTTCCAAAATTTTAAATAACAGAATCTATTCAAATCCATCGCACTTCAAATTTGAAATAACCATTGTTTAAATCAAAATTCAACCTATCGTAGTCTCTTCTTGATTTTCAAATCATCAACATCCAATTTAAGTTAAATTTATATAACATCTTCAAGATTTAAATAATGCATATAAATTTTATATCACGATCTCCAACTATCATAATCTCCTTTAGAAAATAATTCTAATCAAATATTATTCCTATCTTCAACTTATGAATTTTTGTACTCTTCAAATTTAAATTCAATTTTCATCCTCAATATTTCAAATAGGTAATCCAATAATCAAAATTTAACTTCTAACTCAAATCACCAACTTGTAAAAATTTTAAATCTAATTCACCAATTGTTCAAGTCTAAGATTCTATATTTATCCTCAAAATCTAAATTGATGATTCAACCTTCAATATTCAAAATTTAAATCATATGCTCAAGTATAAATATTTGGTCTGCCATATCAAGGTTTTAAAATTCATTAAATCCTCATCATCTTAATCCTTCTTTTTAAATTTCTCAAAATTAAATGACTTGAACCTCTCAATCTAATCTTACTTGATCACAATCTAAAAGAAATTTCTCTCAAGTTGACAATGCAACTTCTACCCAACTTAGAATTTATCCATCTATCACATAAGGCTATACGTTTAAGAAAGATATTCCTCAAATTATTTAATCATTTTATTCAATCCTCAAAACTTTAACACCAAATATATCACATATGATATGCCCTTAATTACAAAAGATAGTCACCAAATAATACGGTTGGCCTATGGGGTATATCTAGTACTCTCTGTGTATCAACGTATACTAAGCATGAACGTTCGTCTTTTCGAAATAAGGGAAGACAGAAAACAATAATAAAGAGTTCAAGGGGGAGGTAATAGAATAAAAGTATGGGGATCAAGGCGTTTAAGAAATTCAAAAGGAATTGTCAAGGCAGTTGTGGGTTAAAATTCTATTTTGGTAAATTTTTATTCGCATGCTCATATTAGTACAATTATGTAACTAATATGCTATGCTCGGAGATGTCTAAGGACAAGTATATTCGTCTACTAGTCAACTATATATCTCAATCCACGTAAAGTGGTCATACGAAGAGCGAACCAATGCACTAAGGTTGATCAGACCGTAATACACTGATTCTGATTAGACAATATATTAGTGTGGTTGATCAGACCCCAATAACACATATGTCATGAACAAGATCGATAAAAGAATAAGCTTGCAAAACTAGGCTATAATAGCATCATAAGTTGAGGTAGTTCAGAAAATATAAGTACGCTGGATTTTGAAGAAAGAAAGTACAAAATAATTCAAGTTCATCAAGAAGATAAGACTCGTCCGGTGTTGTGCCTCTACAGTTGTCATACGAACTCTTTGTCTAAGTCTCTAATCGACCAATGTAGGTATGGGCCTCTAAGTTCTATAGTCTAGATAAACACTATCTTCTTATGTAAGTCTATAGTTGGTGTCATTCCATTACACTACATTAATGGGTCAAATGGACTATGTGTTACTAGGTTGTGAGGCATACCACCCAACTTAAAAGAATGAACTAATATTGTGACTGCCTTAAAGGGAATTCTACAAAGTAACCTTGCACTTGTAAATAAAGTTGAAACTCTTATTGGGGTACACGAGGAAAAGATCTTGGTAACTATTAGGGTATCCCATTGCATTATATAGGTAATGGTCATCTTAAGTCTCTATAATGGTGCTTATAGAACAAAGTGTTAATATTGAGGATATAACCTATATGGATATATGGGTACAAATTACGTGATTTAAAAGTAAGGTATAACCATAAAATTATAATCTAAATGAATACTCAACTATCAAGTTCTAACTACCAAGCACAAAATTTCAAAATTCAAGAATTATAACTATAATCCTAACAACCTATATATTCATTTGACCTACAGTCAGAAGGGTTGGGTGGCACGAATTGAAAGATGAAGGAAAAAAATTTAGTTGTCGCCCAATTAGCGAACGCTAAGGTTTCAGAGGAACAAGATATGAAATTAAATAGAGATACTCTTGATAAGATCATGATTTTCTAAGGAAAAGGTGGGATGCTAATCTCTATGTTCGAGGTATGATCAAGAAAAATATTATATTCATTGCTCTTGGCTTCCTAAGGTACTGTCTACTAATGTCAAGACAAGAAGCTAAGGTTGTAGTTTTCTAATACTATCTTACTATGAAAGTTAGGTTCAGTCCTAATATTCAATCTTGGATTTCTATTGGTTCCTCCATGCTAGGGTCAAATTATATGGTCAAATTTTTAACTAACTCTGGTAGTGTCTATGCTACTCTCAAATCATTCATAAACATATCAAGGGATAATGGTAAACAAATCTACAGGTAAGGGATGCTAGGGTTCATTAGATATTCTAAACTTAGTGATGTGTCAATATTCTAGTTGTATTCTTAGTAGGAATATTATCCTAATTATCATCCTAACAACAAGGATTTCTATATTCTAGTAGAAGGCTATACTCAAGGAACTATTAGGGAAGTACATGAATCAAGCATGATGCAATCATTTAAATAGAACGGATAGGAAGAAAGAGTCATAGTCAAATGTGGATGAGATCCTATACTCTAATCCTAGGTGCAGGCTTGCTCGGTATAGTAACGTAACCGAGACAATATGCTCTCGACCTGTATGGGCCACCACTAAAAATATGTCATGCCCCAGTCCCAAAATTCGTAGGACTAGGACACGTAAGCATGACAGCCGTATGTATATAGGCAACTCCAATATATGGAAACCATAACACATACGTACGCTATATTATGAACAATAATCCACAAGTGGTATATAATTATCATAAGTCAAAGGGCATAACTAAATCTCATCCACAAAAATTATAAATAGATAAATAACCAATAACTATGTAACTAAATCTCAATATGAAGTATCAAAGAATGATAGTCGGGTGAAAACAAATCCACTGCCAAACTAGAATATAAAATAAATAAAATAATATAAGTATATTAACTAACAATCACTGAGGCTCGAAGAGAAGCCCTCATCGAAATATAAGTAGCAAGTCCGGATCTGCGCTCCTGTGAATACTCATGAATATCTACACCTGGAAAGGGACCAGGTCCTCAGAGGGACATAACAAGATACATAAAAATATGCCAATAAAGTACTGAAAATAAACATCCATTGGGTCGCCTAACCATCTATGTGAATGCAGTTTGAGAACAACTTTCCAATACGTGGGCTATCTGGCTAAAATAGGATTGACATAATTCTCTTGGAGATTCAGGGGCCTAAAAAGCATGTCGTCTTTTGAACGGCAGAGGCCGCCTGATAATATATAATATATAGTGGTCATCACGACCGCGCATCTCCGGCGGAGCGTACGGGTTACACAAGGAAAGTACAACAGAGCCCAAACTCCTTACTCATTGTCCTCCCCACCCCATGCTCTAAGCAAGTCATATCCATGACACGATAATACCTCTAATAATTGCCAGGTCTACTAGCATGCAAAGTTTTTATTGGCAGTTATTCCCTATCGCACGTCCCATACGTACAGGAGGTCAAATCCTACATGCAAGTCTGTGATCTATATGAGACACACACTCATGTAACAGATGTGTCACGGCCAAATAAAACCTAATGATGTCTCATAAAAATAGGGCGGTCTCATAAACTAGGTCACATGCATATACATAATAAAAATAAAATACGATGCTACCGTCGTTGCACCCAAGTTTTCTTGGACCCACAATTTATATAACAGTTAAAATATATAAACTAATAAGCAGAAATAAGATGCATACAACATATAGAATATACTTGCTTGGCAAGGTACAATGGCAAGGTATACTTGCTTGGCAAGAAAGCTGCGTAGTACCAATAACCTGCTCCTGAAGTCTCGTAGAATAATCCAAAGGTCCTATACACATATGATATAATATAATACAAAATCAGCCATTACACTAGCACATACACAACCATAATTATACTGGACTCAGAGGGTACGCTAGGGGTGACACTGGTCAACTAACAGGGTCAAATGCGCGTCTAATTATGCGGATGTCCTATATTAAATGCTCTATCAAAAATCAGATAGTCTACTAACATGTGTCTAAGCCAGTACGTTAATGTACACAAGGCAGTCAACTCACAAGTTCTTAGGGTCACTTGGTCAAACGTAAATATGGGATATCCATAATTATCCTAGGGCCATATAGCAAATAAACACATTAGTAATAATTAGGTTTAGCATTATCATTACATATATATATATCCATATATTTATATATATATATATATATATATATATATATATATATATATAAATATATATATATAAATATATATATATATATATATATATATATATATATAACAATATGATTATATTACTCATACGCGTACGTATACGCATACGAGTTTGGGTTCACTGACACGGTCTGAACTCATAACAACTAAACTGAACCAGTATGCTAAAACCCTATACTATTTACACAAGTACACATACACAATATGAAAGAAAAGGGACAGGTTCGAACCTCGGGGTTAGTGTACATGGGCACGGGGATCGAGGATAACTGCTGCAGGTCGTCTTCGGCGAGGGTGACGGGTCCACGATGACGATGATGATTATGATGATGATGGCGAGGGTAATGATGATTAGGTTAACGATGATGATGGGGATAATGATGATAATGATGATGATGGCTTACTGCCGGAGTCCGGCGGCTTCAGGCGAGGAGGAGGACGACGGTTCAGTCGTCTAGGCGAGGAGGAGGAGATGTGGACAGGACGGAAGAGGTGGTGGTGCTCTGCGGGGAGATGGCCGGGGAACAGGGAGGAGAGGTCTGACCTTCGAGGAGAAGAGTCGACAAGGGAGGAGAGAAGAGGAGTCGGGTCGAAGCTCCGGCGAGGCTGGGCTACGGGATGCTCACCGGAGATGAAAGAGAACAGGGAATGGTGGTGCTGGCGGTGAGCAGCGGGTGCTCAGGCGGTTCAGTCGAGGAATGACGGCGGGACGACGGACTGCTCGTCGTCGGGTTGGCGAGGACAGCGAGGCTGATGGGTCATAGCCGGGGCTCAGGTCAGCGGGGAAGATGAGGAAGAAGATGAAGAGGGTGGTGGAGGCAGGTGGCGTGTGGCGGAGAGGGAGATGGTGAGATGGGGAGGAGAGGAACGTGGAGGAGAAATCTGCTCCGGCGAGGTCGGAGTGGGTCCGGTGAAGCGGGGCTCGGCTGAGCGTGGGGGCGTGTACAGGAAGATGGTCGGGTGCTCTGCTCGCGGGCTGAGCAGTTGGTGACGGCGGGGATGGGAGGTCGGGTTGGTCTCTCAGTCGTGCAGGGAGTCGACGTTGCCGGTCTCCGGCGGTCTACTCCGGTCGACTGGCTGGCAGCGGGAAGAAGTGGATGATGATGAATAGTAGGAAGGAGTTGGTATTCGGCTAGGTTAGGTATTGGGTTGTGTGTTGAATAAAAACAAAGAGAAAAATTATATATATATGTATGTAGAAATAGGGTTGGGTGTTAACCTAGGCAGTTGGGCGTTGGTCAACATCCTTGGGATGGGCTTGGCGTGTCATGTAGGTATTGGAGGGCTATAATTTGCATTGTTCGAAATTGCATCGCTAGGATTTGATGAGGGGGTGTGATGTTGAGTGCTACATACTCCAAAAATCATGGGGAAAATTCACATGAAGGCAAAAATGGGTTTCTTTATGTGTTGTATCCAATGGTGTGGACATCTCAATGCACTTTTGTATAAAAGTGCCAAACAATTAGAAAATTATACAAAGATGGAAATTGGATTAAATTAATTAAAATTAATGTAAATGGTGTTCTAAAATTAATTAGAAGTACATGGGGCTAAAATTAGATGGGACACAATTGTCATGAACGTAGATGACTCAGGATAGAATATTATCATAAATTGGGTTGCACAAAATGGGTCAAGATTGTGTCTCCAATTTTGATTGGAACGCACAAGGGTACAAAGTCGAATTTATTTAGAATTAAATATAAACGTCTGTGACAAATATTATGTGACTAAAATATAGCATAATAGAGCATAATTATAAGTTACACAAAGGTCAGAATAGAAGACGGGCATGTCTAGTATAAGGAGATAAAATTTGTAGGAAGGCAATGGCTAGTGTAGTGCTCCAATTATCGAAGCAACGGTAAGGTGCACTAAGTGATATATATACTGTAAATTCATCTAAAATATCGTATTCTATTTTTAATTGGGTTCAACTAGCCCTAGTTTCACTATCTAAGCCAAGTAGGCCTAATTTTAGGTGAGGAGGTTTACAAATAATACGCTAGATCCTAGTGTCATTCACACGTATATGCGTACACAACATGAAAGTACAATTCGAACCTGTGTACGCGTGAACGAGGGGGGGTTCTACTGGCTCGGGTTCAGGCATGTGCTGTCGAGGTGCTGCTGTCGAGTCAAAGTTCAGCGTCGTCGGCGGGATGGCAGCGTCGGGATCCAGTTGTTCGGTCTGCAAACAGGAAGGAAGGAGGCGGTGGTGCTGGCAGTTCAGTCCGGCGTGGGTTTCAGTCGAGGGATGGTGAGAGTCGTTGAGGAGATGAGGCATGGTGGTGGCTGTGCTGTCGTCTCCGATCGAGCGGTGGAGGACTCGGCGGTAAGCTGCGGGTCGTGCTCAGGCGTGGTCGGGTTCAGTCGAGGGATGGTGAGATGGGGAGGAGAGGTTCAGCAGTCTCGTCAGGCGGAGGAGGGTGCTCGGGGGTGTTCTCAGGCGAGGGGGCGTCGTGCTCCGGCGTGGGCTGCTCGACAAGGTTGAAGGAGATGAACAGGAGTTGGGGGGGGTCGGCTGGAACTAGGTTAGGGTTTAGGGATAAAAATAATAAAAGATGATATATATACATATAGAAAAGTAGTGTTGTCAGCATCCATGGAAAGGGGCCTTGGCTTCTTATGTAGAAATTTAAGGGCTAGGATTTCATTGTTTTAAAACGGAGGGCAAGGTTCAATAAGGGTTGATGTTGAGTGTTACACACTCCAATAATTTATGAAAAAAATTATATGAAGGAAATTAGGGTTTCTTCATGTGTTGGTCCAATGGGGTGTGGGCACCTCAATCCACTTTTACATAAAAGTGCCCAACAATTAAAAAATCGCACAAGATGGATTTTTTGGATTAATTTAACTAAAACTAATATAATTGGTGTTCTAAAATTAATTAGAAGCACAAGGGGCTAAAATTAGGTGGGACACAAGTGTCACGAATGAAAAAGACTCAGAATAGAATATTATTCTAATTTGGGTTGCACAAAATGGTTCGAGATTGTGTCTCCAATTTCGATTGGAACGCACAAGGATACAAAGTTGGATTTATTTAAAATTAAATATAATCGTCTGCAACGAATATTATGCGACTAAAATGAAGAATAATAAGGCATAATTATGAGTTACACAAGGATCAAAATAGAAGGCTGCCACATCTAGGACAAGGGTGTAAAATTTGTAGGAAGGCAATGGCTAGTGTAGTGCTCCAATTATCGAAACAACGGTAAGGTACAATCAATCAAATAAAATCACAGCAATTAAATATAAATAAATATCATGCAATATTAACACATTAAATTAAATAAATAAAAAGATAAAAATACTCCTATTCTGAAATATGGTAGTGACAGTTTAGATTTGGTGATTTCCTTTGTATATTATGATCTAACATTAGGGGCACTGCATCGATCTGCAGGTCTGTATGGGGTTACACTTAGGATTTCAACAGCAGTAACTGGGTGGCGTCGTATCTCAGTTGAGCTTGGTCTGTAGGCATGGAAGATGAGGTTTGAGCTCGAGTTGTAGTGTTGAAGGGAGAGGTAGTAACTGTTGTAGTTTGCAAGGGTTTTGGGGTGGCTCGGTTGAGTCAGATTTGGGTAGAAGGACTAGTGCACTAGTTCAGTTGCAGTGGGCATAGCCAGATCTCAGGTTTTGGTACTCGAGTATTGGGTGTAGTTATGGGGTATCTAGAGAGCAATTTGCAGTGTTCGGGTGCTTTTAGATGGAGGGGAGTTAGTATTGGAAATAGATATTAAGGATGCAACTAGCAGTGCAGAAGGTAGTTTGGGGAGAAATTAGGTATTGTCTTGCTGTAGTGAGCTTATTGCAGGTAGCTCTACTACAGTGCAGTAGTTTAGTGAAGGGTTATTGGTGCAGGTTTAAGGCCTATGCTACAATTGGATTAGAGGGTGTAGGTTAGACTGGTATCAGTGAGTATCAAGTAGCATTATGTAGGTATGATACAAAGTATCATAGAATAAGTAATAATATATAGAAGCATAGAAAAATCCAAAGCCATATGTCAAATGGATCTCGATCCATGCGCCAACCATAGTGCTAGTGTTCTCATGTGCCAAGCAGCGGCATGCGCCACTAGTGTCTTAGTGTTCCCATGTGCCAAGCAGCGCCATGAGCCACTGTAGCTCTATTGATCTCTATGCGCCAGACGAACGTACTCCCCAAGTGAAATCAAAGTCATCATATGACATGTGTCATGAGTATTATGTGCACTAGCAACCCCAGATCTCAGCTGAATACGTGGCAGCCTATGGCTCTATGTGCCGCTAATTACAACATATGCCACTATATGGCAGCATGAGATGCGAGCATATGTTCCTTCCCACAGCTATAAATAGTGGGAGTTCCCCATATAAAAGATAAGGCCTCTATCATGAAAAAAGAAGGCAGAAGTGTACGCACGCATGCAGCTCAAAGGAGAAAAGGAGAAGAAGACAGAAGCGATAGCCTCGTCAACCTCCTTGGTCCCGGATCGTCAAAGGAGTAAAGGAGTCGTTGCAGTGCTCGATCTCCACCGTCACACTTGTCCAGATTTTTTTGTACTTAGATCCTTCTGTATTAGGGATTGTCTTGTATTGTTTGTCAATTCCCAATAAATAAAAAGTTTTTCCAACTGTACACAAAATTTTTTTTTTTGCGATATCGAAAAAATGGTGACTCTGGTGGGGAAGGGCTTCTCCTCTACCGAGAAGCTTGTGACACAATCCTATATGACCAAGATAGGCTCGAGTCAGAGGATGTTGGTTGTTCGCTTCGACCAACAGGCATTCGTAGCCATTCTGGACAAACCGAGTTCTATAAAGAGACTCGTCGGACTCCGTAAGACTCATAAAATCCGGGGCACTAAAGCCGCTGTGCCACCCCCGAAGTTGGTACTCGAAGCATTGTCAACCCCCGCCATAGATGCACATGCGGTTGACATGTACTCCGCCAACAAGTCGAGTTCTTCAACGAGGCCCACACGACCTCACAAAGCTCATAGAATTTAGGTTGCTAAAGCCTCCCCGTTAGACCCAAAGTACGTTCCATAAGCGCGATCAACCTCCACCGCAGTCACACATGAGGTTCGCTCGCATCCTAGCTCCATCCCCGAAGCCGCCCTTGAGATGAATAGTGATGAATCTCAAGATAAGTGCACGCAGCACTGTCTGGTCAGGAAAAGATGCGCTGGTCATAGGCGTATGAAGTCTCCTCTGAGAAAGGCCGACGTCAACAAGGACTCATACAGTCCTCATTTGGATTCCTTGTATTACGCGCCTAAGGGCGCGGGATCAGAGAAGCACAAAATATCCCGAGCCATGTGCGCTCGAAGGGCTGCGCCGCCAGCTCCTCAAAAGCATTCGATGTTGGTCGTTACACAAGCTGCTAATGAAAGACTCTATAGGACAGACCAAGGCACTCATGCGCCGGAGGTGGGTCGACTCTTGAAGCCTTTCCCAACTCACTTGGATGTCATAGTTGCACTTAAATCAAGTCAGGGAGCAAACATTGAGATGACAGACCCATACGATCAGTTTAGCTACACGCATGTAGTGGGTCCATCTAATCCCAAGTCTTTCACCAATGATCCTGTTGCAGTCTCTGCAGAAGAACTGGGTCAGGGAGCAAACAAACCATTCTAACCTCCATGGGCAAGGGATTTTCGAGGGCATAAAATGGGGGTAGGAGTAAAACTTCCATTATTTGATTTATGTAATATGATTAATCACATGCGTAAGATGAGAGAAGGAACCCGAGGGCATAAAGTATCCTGTCGAAGACACACTTGTGCCAACATCATATTCAACTGCTGCTATACCGAGGCACCAGTCCCCCAAACCAGACTGAAAGTGTTTCAACGATTCTATCCCACGGCACCGACCGATAAAATTCTAAGAAACAATCTCGCGAAGAGGAAGAATTGCCCGTCGCTTCATGTTGCTTAACATGGAGGTCTCCTCCTATGAAAAAATATCCAAGAAAAGCTCACCTAACCTAAGGGTGTCGGTCAGCACACCGCAAAACCGCCCGAGGGGCAATAAACAGGTCCCTACTATGGGGGTATTCCAAGGCACACGCTCGAGAACAAAGGCTGGGGATAGACTTACCGTCCTGAATGAAGCGCTACTTGTTTACCCGCTCACTCGAACCTGCAACCGGAGCTGGAGGTAGAAGCCCCCCGATTTTCCACAATAATCTAAGAGGATAGCGAATCTCTGCAATTGGAAGACAGTCTAGCTGTGGGTAGCCATATTTTTAGGACGAGCCCAGAATTGAGACTGGGGGTAGCAATCCTTCCCCTGACGAAAGTGACACAACATTGCCCTCTCTACCAAAGAATAATGAGACTCAGATATTAGAGATGAAAATTGAAGCGTCCACCTTCCTATCCACCTCAACCTACGTATTGCCAGTATACATGGCAGGGAGATGAGCATAGTACAGAATCCATTAACCAACAATGCCAAGAGGCACTCGAAGCCATGTTGTAGGCTCTCAGCACTTCGATGCAGACTCTGACTCACACAGTACCGGAACTCAGAGAAAACTTGGTCTCAATACAGCCACAGGCCCTAGGACGAACAAACCCAGATCAAAAGACCAATGAGGAATCTGGTTTGCCTGATCTGGTTCATCATGTCACAAGCATCCAGGCCCCACCTTGATCCTCTACCGCTCTCCTACCAGATGACATCTATGAGACTCTTCAGGACCTGTGTGCCTGTGTTGATGCTCGGGATAATCAAGACATGCTTCAGAAGCTTGTGATCCGGCAACCCTATCCTCCTGAGTGGGATAATATGGTATACCCTCCCAAGTATAAGCTGTTATCTCTGACTATATTTGACGGGAAGATGTCACCTCGTCAGTACGTTAGATACTTCCAATCTATAACAGGTCACCTACCTCCGGATGACATATTACTCAAAAATTGTTCTTCGAAGCACTATCCGGAGTCATGTTTGAGTGGTTCTGTAGTCTCCCGGATAAGTGCATTTCATCCTTCGAAGACCTGAAGTCCCTTTTTCTTGCTCAGTTCTATGAAGGATGGATGGATATCACTATGTCCTCCCTCATGGACATCACCTAAGGGGACAAAAAACTGGCATAGAATTACATCGAACCCTTCCGACACACGGTAGTGAAGTTGCCTCCCGGTATCCCCAATCTTCGCTGATGGACACGTGTCAAAAGAACCTCCAGCCAACAGTGAGACTCTGGACAACGTCTGGCCCATTCAAAAATTGGATGATATTTAACTTAAGTACCACTACGGCTAAAAAGTTCACAAAAGATGTCCACTTATTGAGATTCTAAGCTCCCAATACTGAAGATAAGGGAAAGCATTCTTTTACTGCTAACAACAACCGTGACAGCAAACGGAAGCAAGTCCTGACAGTTAACTTGTCCAAGAGTCCGACCGCACCCGTTAACAAGCCAACAAAATTTCCAAGATTACATGAGTCATATTCCTTTGATAATAACGATGATGATGTGATGGAAATCTTTAAAGTATTGATGAAGGACAACAAACTCAAGCTACCCGACATCAAGCGCCCCGATGAGGCAGGCAAGGTTGACAATCCCAAGTATTGCCACTACCATCGATATGTCCATCATGCCATGCGTGATTGTTATATATTAAAAAGGCAGATACAATGACTGATCAACTCCAAAGATCACTCTTTGGACTATGAAGACAAGACAGTCAATGCACACATGGTGTCCCTCCAGTTTGGCACTTTCCTGAAAACAGAGGCTCAAGATGGTATCATCTCCGTACCTAGGACAACCATGGAGGTCTTTAACCTCTCTCCAGCCCGAGCAGATGGTTTGATTTCCCTTACTACACCAAGAGGCAAAGTCATTTGGGTTCACCCAGACCTCGTCCCAAACATGACCAGGTCAGCAGCACCTCCTACCTTTAAGTCCAAAAGAAAGAAGACAAAATCCTGTCACACGGTCTCTCCGTCAACTGACGAAGCTCTGGGGGGGGGTAACCAGGTCGGGACTAGCCTATCAGTGCGACTACAATGCCCCCCGATGACTCAACACCTCCAACAGTTGAACCACCTGCCTCCGATCTCGGTCCATCCCATCTTCCGCCAGCAGATAAGAAAAAATAGAAGTAGACTCGCTATGATAAACCTCTGCGGAAAGGAACAACTCAAGTGCAGGAGAAGCCTTACAACTTTGACATACTGGCACAGTTGGCCAACACTCCTACGAATTTGTCCCTCTTCGAGCTCCTGCGTCTTTCCAAAAAGACTCATGATGTTCTAAGTGAGGCGTTGCAAAATGTCGACTCTTATTTGGCTAAGGTCAAGCCACCGACATAGAATCCCACCGCATGTCCTCACTGCAACAGTGTGATGAAGGTAATCCCGAACATTACATTCTTCCAGCAGGAAATATTATTGAAGAATAATAGGCATGATCACCCCTGTATTACACAAGATATATCGGAGCCATTAAGGTAGACCGAAAGCACATAGACCCTGGCTTATCTCTCAGCATTATCCCACGAAGTCTGCTACAAACCTTAGGGATTTTGATGCATCGACTAGCAGCAACCAACACTACCTTCAACAGCTTCAATATCGGAAGAAGCTGTTCTCTAAGCAAGATTCGTCTAAAATGCCAAATAGGCGATCTCCGAACAGAAGTGAATTGCTATGTCATTGACATGGAGTTACCTTACAATGTCCTACTCGAACGTCCGTAGATACATGAATATATGATTATTTTATCCACTCTCCACCAGTGCTTAAAATACGTCAGCAAAGACGGCGTTGTCAAGACAGAATTCTCTGACATAGATCATTTTAAAGGGATCGAGGCATACTACTCCGACTTAGTCTTGTATAAAAAAATCGATCTAGACAAGGTGGTAATAACACCGATGATAAGCAATACTGTTACAACTTCAGGCACTCCTCTAAGTATCCATCTCAAAGAAAGCCCAATCCTCACAGCTAATCCTCTAGTGGTCAAGCTTCGAATAAGGGCACCTGAACCCTTTGTGGTCAAACTCCGAGGATAGAGAAGCTCTCTGTACAAAGATCCTTCTGCCGAAAAAATCCCAGGGCAACTAGAAGTCAAACTCCACAGGAAAACTTCAGCACCGTCAGCGTCACTGACAGCTCCTGAAGAAGATGAACTAGAAGAGTACATTATGACATCTACCAACGTATCGTCCTATGATGACGTAATCTCTGTAAAGGAGATACCTTATTTTCTCAATAAAGGTCTGTACTTGAGTCACTTCATCGTGGCACAATAGAAAGTCTCATATTCTCCGGAGTATGGTTTAGGCTTACATCTGCATATGCTAGTAGCTACCACTCACTCAGTATGCCAGGTCCACCTTAGACAAGACTCATGTTTTTTTATTCCAGCAAAGAGGAAAACAGACAAACCTATCATTTTCGTAAAAGTCGAAGGCCGCCGGAACTTCGTTGCAAACAATCCAAAACCAGAAAGCGGTAGAATGCAACTTCACTGCTTTAGGGTCTAGACCAAGTGTATCATCCAGGGATGGGATACTACTTGAAAAGCGACTGAGGCCTGAACTACGCCAGGGACGACGATTACCATTGCATCACTTTGCTCCCAAAGGCAAGCCTGAGATGTATTACCAGTGGATTGGTAATGGTTTGGGATAAATCACACATCCTACAACTCCTGAAGATTCGGAGGAGGAAGGTAACATGTAGTCTCATTCTTTGTAGTCTTCTGCTTGGCACTCTGACACTAGTATCGGGGAGGTACTCGAGCAAACATTGTCCCTCAACCTGGCATCAGCGAATCCGAAAGAGGACGACGAGCACCCCATTGAACTCTTTGAAGTAGAACCGTGGGCTTAAAAACTAGAGTCCTAGTAGGACTTATGGTTCGAGCAGCGGGAACCCCCAACTGAAGATGAAGTCGTTAAAGTCGATCTGGGCGAAGGTTATGCTTCTAAGACCATCTTCATCAGCAAAAATCTCTCAACAGAAGAACAAAAATCGCTTGTCCAGCTGGTAAGGGAATACATTGATGTCTTCGTATAGAACTATGAGAATATGTCGGGTCTGGATCCACAAATAGTCATACACAAGCTCAATATCTAGCCTGACGCCAAGCCAATAAAATAGGAACAATGATGATTCGCCCAGACGTTATGAACGCCATCGAAGATGAAATAAATAAGCTGATAGCAAGCAGATTTATTCACGAAGAATATCATCCAGACTGGGTAGCTAACCTAGGCTCTGTTATTAAAAAGAACGATAAAATTTGAGTCTGCATCGACTTTCGTGATTTGAACACAGCTTGCCCAAAGAACGAATTTTTGCTCCCGATCATAGACTTAATGGTCGACAATACTTGTGGCTTCAAGCATATGTCCTTCATGGACGGGTTCTCATGCTATAACCAAATCAAGATATTTCTAGAGGATGAGAAGCACACGTCATTCGATACCCCAATAGGGGTGTATTGTTACACCATGATGCCATTTGGCCTAAAAAATACAGGTGCAACATACCAGAGAGCTATAAGCACTATCTTCCGCGACCACCTGCGCAAGATAGTTGAATGTTATGTTGATGGCATCGTTGTCAAGAGCCATTTTTAAGATGATCACCCCCAAGACCTGAAGACTGTATTTGATCTAATGAGGATGCATCAGCTCAAGATGAACCCCACTAAGTCATTATTATGGGTCTCTATGGCAAATTTCTCGGCTTTATCATAACTTCAAAAGGTATTCATACTGACCCTGAGAAAACTAAGGCTATCCTAGATATGCATCCTCCGAAGAATCTGCGAGAACTTCATGGTCTGTCGGAAAGACTAGCATACATTAGGAGATTCATAGGCAATCTCTCCAAAAAATATCGCCCCTTTACTCAACTCGTGAAGAAAGGAGGCTCTTTCGCCTGGACGAAAGAATGCCAACAAGTGATCAACGACATTAAGAAGTATTTCACAAACACCCGAGTGCTGGTGGCCCCAATCGTGGGAAATCCATTCTTACTCTAGGTCCAAACAATGGATCATTCCTTCGACGCCCTTCTTGCTTAAAATAGCGGTAAAGGCTATGAGCTAACTATCTATTATCTCAACAAAATAATGATTGATAAAGAACATAGGTATAATTTGGTCGAAAAAGAATGTCTTGCTCTAGTGTTTGCTGTCCAAAAGATACATCATTAATTGACCGGGCAAACCATACATGTAATCTCTAGAGTAAAACCCCTTAGACTCCTCATGACCAAGCCCGAGGCACTCAATTCTTGCCTAGTCACATGGACAATCCTACTGTCACCCTATGACATGGTGTTCGCCCTGCAAAAGGCTGTGAAAGACCAAGTATTGGCCAAATTTTTGGTAGCACATCTAGTGCTAGAGACTTCAAAACTCTATGACAAAATTCCTGACGAGGTGTTGGATTCCAATACCGTTACGACATGAATCTCAGTTTGGCGGATGTTCTTTGATGGTGCTTCCAGAACATGACCCAAAGGAAATATCATCACCAGAGTTTGGGTAGTGCTAATCTCTCCCGATGACCTAGTCATCTATCGTGCATACTCGCTAACGGAACCATGTTCCAATAATATGGTAGAATACAACGCTCTCATTATTGGGCTCCAGCTAGCTAAACAACTGGAGGTCGATAAACTATAATCCTATGGTAATTCCAAATTAAAAGTCATCCAGGTCCGCGACGAACATGAAGTCCGTCATGAGGACCTGCTCCCCTACTACCAGGTGGCCGTTGATATGATTGCCACCTTTACAGAGTTCTTCATAGAACATGTACCACGACTGCATAACATTGAAGCTGATGCACTCGTCGACCTCGCCGCATCCTTTGCAGTCCCATTCAAGACTCTTCTATTTGTCACAGTTGTCGGTCAAGAAATGGTCTTCCCAAAGAATAACTTGTGTTTGAATCCGAGATAGTCCGCAGAAACATATACTAATATCAAAGACTTGAGGCTCCCCTTCATAGACTATGCAGTCTATGAAATCCTTCTGGATGACACAAAGGAGGCCACTTCCGTTAGAAGGCGTTCCCTCCAGTTATATTACGATACAGCCACTAAGATGTTGTCCCGTCGTTCCTATGACGAACTCCTGCTACGATATTTATCAAACTTATAAGAAAGGAAAGCTCTCCTGGAGGCTCACGATGGTGTTTGTGGTGCTCACCTGCCCGAACCTAAGCTTCAAGATTGCCTCCGACGTATGGGCTATTATTTGCCAATAATGGTGGCGGATGCCGTTAATTATGCGAAGAAGTACAGGATGTGTCAAATCCATGCCGACTTTATCTACCAACCTTCAAAGTTTTTGCACTTCCGACCATTGCGTCTTGGTCTTTGGAAGCTTGGAGAATAGTTATTCATAGGACCGATTAGTCCAACTTCATCTAAGGGGCACCGGTTCATCCGGGCTATAACAGTCTACTTCTCTAAATGGGCGAAAGTTGTTTCGCTCGAAGAGGTAAAAACCTCTAACGTGATCAGTTTCCTTAAACATTATGTCATGTACCACTTTGACTTGCCCCGTCGGATCATTCATGACAACGGTCCATAATTTCTAAGCCACGCTTTCTTCCAATTTTGCGATAAAAACCAAATTCAAAATATAGCTTCAACTGTCTGCAATCCAGCAGCGAATGGATTAGCTGAAGCATTCAACAAAACTATCATCAAGCTTCTCAAAAAGTTTATTTCAACCAGCAAAGATGACTGGAATGAGAAGCTGAGCGAATATCTATGGGCCTATCGTACGATGGTCCGAACCCCAACTGGTTGTACGCCGTTCTCTTTGGTCTACGGAATCGAGGTTGTGCTTTTTTTAAAGACCCAAATTTCTTCCCTTTGGGTAGACCTTTCCAATCAGCTAACCTAGAGGAGAGACCGATAGAGTAAACCAAATTCTATAAGACATGTTGCAACTGTGCGTGCTAGATTTGAAGGCAAGTTGGGATACCTATCTATCATTGGCATAGTCCGCTTATAACAACGGTTATCAAGCGAGTATTCAGATGGCTCTGTATGAAGCACTATATGGATGCAAGTGTCGATCACCGATATATTGGGAGGAAGTTAGTGAACGACAAGTACTCGGACCAAAACTTATTGAACAAGCCATCGAGAAAGTTTATATGGTGCGAGAAAAGCTTCGAGTTGCTCAAAGTCGTAAGAAAAGCTACGCGAATGTACAAAGGTGACCTTTGAAATTCATGGAGGGTGATCATGTGGTCCTAAAGGTGATACCTATGTGAGGTGTAATGCGGTTCAGTGTCAAAGGGAAGCTGAGTCCATGATTTATCAGACCTTTCGAGACTCTAGATAGGGTGACACTAGTGGCTTATCGACTTGTACTACATCTTGCTTTTGTGGAAGTGCACGATGTCTTCTATGTTTTCCAACTAAGGAGATATGTGCCTGACCCAAGTCACGTAGTGATCTTCGATCATCTTGAGCTGAGTGCCGACCTATCTTACTCGGAAGAACCTGTTCAAATCCTAGACAGTAAAGAGGAGACCCTGCAGAATCGATCAGTGGCTTTATTTTGTGTGTTGTGAAAGAATCATGCAGTTGAGGAATCAACATGGGATATTGAGGAAGAGATGCGGAAGCAGTACCCTTCCTTAATTGATAACCTAAAGTTAGAACCTTTGTTTTAAGTTTCGAGGATAAAACTTTTTTTAGTGGTATATTATATAGTGTCTCACTCCTACCGATGCACTATACAAGGCTTGTGGCTCGATTGACTCAGTCAAAATAATCACGAATAATGCAATGAACCTTTCCAATTGATGGATCGGCTTCTGTTGGAATGAGTTCAATAGCTTTCGTTGGATTTTTGGTTGGCTTTCTTGGATTTTTGCTGCTTGATTTTGATGAATACTTTTTCGTGATTGATTTTCGATGATTGATTGTTTAACCCAATTTTATCGATTGCATGCATTCATTCTAGAGAATTCTGAGAGAAATAAAGACGGTAGTCTAACAAAATATTGGTGCCAATACAGATAGACGCATGACCGGAGCCTGAACGAACACGCGTCTTTTCTCTCTCGACATTCTCTATTTTGTGAGTGGTTCTGTCCCTTCTTCTCTACTCCTTCATGCTAAAAATCAGTAATGTTCTCTTGTAACCTTGTTAAGTCCAATGATAGATAAAGCCACTAATGCCACAAGTTTTATACCACTATTATAAATTAATGAAATTGCATTGATAAGAGAAAAGTTTAATTATATAAAACAGGGAAGGATATAAGCATTGTGTCATGGTTTGGTGCCATGACTTAGTGGTAAACTAGAGTCTACAAACTACCAATTGAATCAAATGAATAAGTATGCTAAAATAAGAATGGAGAAATATGCATTGTTGCTCTGAATATTTCAATACCTTACACTTCTATTTATGCTTATCATATAGTCGTAGATACAATGTATGGTTATGGACAACTTGTGCACAAGGTAGTAAATTTCTTCGAACGGGACCTGGGGCACTGGGGACCATTCGACCCAGGGGAAATACTAGTACTTTGGTAGCGCCGGATATAAGCGAGACATTCATTGAGGCTTGCTACCTGCTTTGGATGGTGTATCGCACACCCATCGACGTCCTATATGTCATGTCCATCGTGGTACTATACCACAAATGACCCAATGAGAAAGAGTTGCATACTAATGATGTCTTATACACGGGCGGTAAGGACAATCCTGTAAATTATACAGGCACGGCCATTGGCCGGGGTAAGGATTTTATATGTGCAAAGCTTATATACATTTTACTGCATGAACTGTTGCTTATAAATTATTTTCTATTGTAATATTATATTTATAATGTTGCCTATTTAACTGATGCCTTAATTAAGAAGTGTTAGTTTAGGTGAGTGGGCCAGTTCTGCTCATAAGTACAAGTTAAGTACTGACTCACGTCTTTGTGGGCAAACCAGGTGATCGAGATACCAGGGGCGCTCAAGGGAATTAAACTTTTGTTGCAGTCTTTTCAAGCTTCTTCCTATTTTCAAAGTATTTCAAAGATTTCTAGTAGCTGCTTTCAAGTTTCGAAGAAGTAATAAAGGGGCATAATATATGGGATAAGAATATTATTTTATGTCAGCCTATTAGTCTTTCTTTTATGCAATGCTATGTAAGTCATTCAAGCACTTTTATTTCGGTGCTGAGAAAATTGTACTTTATTGCAATGAATCAATAAAAGAATTATTTTCTTCCTATACAAATGTGTGTTTTATAATCTGATGTTGTGTGGTGGAACTATTTACAAAAGATATTTGACACATGTGCACGTTCTTGCCTTGTATAAGTGCAAATCCAGACTTGTATGGTATCACGTCCAGCGAGGAAGAACGGTTCTGTGGAACCGAATGCGAGAAAAAATCGGTTCTGTGAAACCGTGGCGTCATAGCGGCGATGTGGCCGACCATAAGAGGAAGAGGATCAACGAACAACTCGATCGATCTCCCCGCACTCAAATTCGACAAAGACATTAGTGGGAAAGGAAAATATTATGCTTCCCCTTCCTTAGACCCCTATTTATAGGCATGAAAACCCATTATTGGCTTTGGAGTTGCTCGGCACCAAGAACGAGGAATGAACTTGACAGTATATCAGTTGTACCAAACAGCCCCATGTGACAAAGTAGCTACCTGGGCCAAGCTAGGAGACCTCATCATGCACCAGATAGTTAGATACGCCAAGCAACTAGCTGCGCTAAGCAACAAAATGTTCCTTAGATGCGCCAAACAGACGTATGCGCCGAACATGCTCCACAGATGTGGCAAAGTAGTTCCATGCGCCTATATTTTCTATACTTCTGTTCACAGTATTCCAAACTTAAAAACTTAATAAACTTTAAACTTTAGAAACTTTGAAGGGGGTCTTGTAAAAGCATGAAAAAATCTAAAGCCATGCGCCAAAGATATCTCGACCCATGCGCCAACCACAGTGCTAGTGTTCCCATATGCCAAGCAGCATGTCACCCCCATATTTTTAGATGAGGGTATTTTGTTATTTTATATTTTATTTTTTAGTGATTAATATTTATTTAGGGTGCTATTAATAATTATTGTGCTTTATGCTATTTATTTTATAGTTAGTGGGCTGGCCTAATTAATGGAACGTGACACTAGTGGACCCAAATTAGATTATGCATGACAACATTGAGCCCAACATGGACTAGGCCGTTAGACTCACATATTTTCATTAATTAGGAGATATAATTAGCCTTCATTAGTATTAGAAGCTTCCCTAATTAAACCTCCTAGTAAATACTCTTTATGAGTAATTAGGGAAGGATATTTTGGACCTTATATGTTGCTTGGGAGAGGGGAGAAGGGGCCGACCAGATTTAGAGGGCTCTCTCTCTCTCTCTCTCTCTCTCTCTCTCTCTCCACTTAATTAATTCACTCATTCTAGATCCCCAATTTAATTCATCCCCAATTCACTTCATCCCTCTATCAAATTCCTTCTAATTCACTCACATTCTCTCTCATTTTCATCAAAATGCATTATGGCAAGGAGCACTTGGAGAAGAAGCATTTCTGAAGAGCTTGTGCCCTAATTGTGTCCATTGAGCTTTTTATTAAAAATTTATCTCCCAATAGGTAAATTCTGAATCCAACCCTTAAATTAGACTATAATATATGCATTTAACCATTAGGAATCATACATTATCTTAGGGCTACCCATAGGATCAAGAATTAGGTCCATATGACTTGTATTGTAAAATTTACATGGTGATTTATGTCTAATTAGGGGGATTATGAGATTGACACATTAAGTGTGTGTCGTGAGACCAATTCGATCTAATTAGACATAGATTAAGTGTGTGAGGCAAGCTACGTGTCCATAATTAGATACGGAGAGTGCGTATCATGATACGCCGTGATACAGAGTCGTATGAGGGGGTATTTTTATGTGTAGTGGGCTTTAGCATACCAAATTATATTATTGCATTAGAATAGCTATTTTAGCTTTATTAGTGCTATACTTGATACATTAGATGTGTTCATGGTGATATGGGGGGTGTATCATGATGGTGGTGGAGTATTTGATGAGGGTATCATGAACTATGGTGAGTATCTTGATATGTGCACACCAAGTTTTTGGTACTTGGCTAGTGCTAGTGTTTCTCGGTGCGAAGTGGGCCACATGTGGACCCCACTTTGACCAAAAACTGTCAATTCTGCTCCTGTGTCCAATTGGACTTATGGGTAGTCAATCCTAGCTATTTGATGTATTCTGAGAGAGATGGTAATGTTTGTTTCAGCATCCGGAGGCGTACTTGGAGATTTTACTTTTGCATGAGCAACTGAAGGAGTTTAGAACCCAGGCAAGTGTACCTTGCCAAACTTGCAGTAGTTTCTTTGATATTATTTACTTAAGTTATTTTCTGTGATGTACCTGTTTAACCTGGGACAGTGAGACATTGTTTAGCATCCGAACAAGATTCTGGTGTCGACGTCGTATGCGAAGTCGTGTAACGTCACTTAGAGAGTTGATACCACGAGCCTATATTTTACGTGCTTGCTTTACCATTTACGGCATACCATAGGGCACTTGACACTATTCATGTGACAGAATCTTTTCTGAGTATTCATGGTAATTCTGTATAGGCTACACGATTCATGACATAAGACTTGCATATACATAGATATTATTATGACTCGTTGTACTAGCTAGAGGTCATGATCTTGCGTGATATGGACATGAGACATCGCGGACATGAGACGTGTGAATATATTGGGTGGGGAGAGACATACAGGCTACATGCTAATTACATACATATATACTTATTATTGAGGTACTTTAGTCTCTGTTCCATAGCTTGGCCATTACGTGATATTACTGCTACCGGCTCCTCGACACAGAGCTTATAGTGGTCTCAGCCTGAGTACTAGTGATGCTCTCATTTGCATTTCACATAGCTGGTTACATAGCTTGCCCTGAGGATCTATTTTTATACTGCATTTTATTTGGCTTAAGTTATTCTTGTCCCTTGCTATGTCCCCTGAGGACCTGGATCCGGATTATGTCCCCAGGTACAGCAGAGGAGGAATACCCCTAGATATACGGGACATGAGCTGACGTTGGAGCAGTACTGGCACCAGAGGACGAGGTTGTGCCAGAGAATTTCTCATGAGTATTCTGTTACATACTCAGTTATTTTTGCTTCCAGTTATTTCATATCATGACTCTTGGATTTATGTATTATCGGGTTGTTCCCCAAAATACTTTTTATTTGGACTTGTTGATGGACTATATTTCTTTTTACCTATTATTAGTCTATCATATTAAATTGTGTTTACTTTCTGTGGATGAGATTAGAATTAGACTATGAATGTATCATAGACCGTTGTGTTTGTTTTACAGCTTAAGTGTACTCTAACGGGTCCATTAAATTGGATTTGCTCAATGGAGTTGTGCTGTTGGCCATTGCCACGTGGCTAGTCCTTTGGTATTTTGGAACTGGGCATGACAAGGTAAGAAATTATATATGGTGTTCGTAGGTATGTGGGGTTATGATGATGGTGTGATAAGAGTATATGATACTATATCTCAGCGAAAGGGCATGGTATCAGTTAGTAAGGTTTGGGTAGGAAGCATGTGCATTTGAGAACTGGTAGTAGACTGGTGAGGGTAAATACCTAGTTGTGTAGGTTGGGGTGAAGCAACTTAGGCCAAAGAGTGAGCCGTGGGTGTAGAATTATAAGAGTTTGGAAGCATGGATCTGTAGTACCCTACAGATCTGGAGAAACATTCACTGATCAAGATTGTAAGGGTAAAAAGGAAAACCTAGGAGTGTGAGGTCATGACAACTATTTTGTCAGCAGTTACCTAGAGTCAATAGGTGGTTGAAGAACAGGTCTATATAAGTAAGGTTGGAGGTTTGCTGCTTCATTTGGTGTTAGTGTATGAGAAATGGGTAAGGGTAAGGTTTGGATGTTAGTTGAGATGCTAGGATGGTATAAAGAATATATTCTAGAGATATACTAAAGTAGAAGGGTGTAGGTATTGGCTAGTAAGTTATAGACTTGGGTTAAGGTATATGTTTAGGATAAGGTTTAGTGTTGGTGTAAGTGTGATAACCTAGGGAGTGTGCATCATAGTATTCATGTATCAAAGATGATACATGCATTAGTGTATAGGTATTGGTATAATACACTAAGAGGGTATTGTTGGGATACTAGTGGGTATTGGCAAAGTAATGGGTAAGTAAGGGTAATATATGGTATTGGAATCAAGGTAATGAGTTAATATATTATATCTTATGAGTTAGATAATTATAAGTACACCTAGTATTGATAACTAATATACTATACCAATAGATTATGACCTTGGACACCTAGAACCAACTTTGTATTAGCTAGTATTAGCTACTTTTGACCCTATAGATCAACCATATGGGTATTTATGGACTCTAATCAAGGTGTTGACCTAGTATTGGCCTAAATTTGACTTAGAAACCATATTTTAACTTATTTAAGCTTGTTTATCATTCCAATACACTAAATAACATGGAATTTCATATATAGGTCGGTGTGACACCAGCGCGGACACCGAGTCATTCCTTTTGCTCAGGATCAGAGGAGATTACATTCTCTGATAAGTTTTATTATTTGATAATTACTATAATACAAGTATTTAGATATTTTTACTTGATTCTGACATAGTGGTTACACAGACTGGTACTATATGGATCCTGTCAAGAGATGTCATCATATTATCGTGTACTCCGGATAATCCTTCCACATATACTTTATTGTGTGCATCGAATATTCCTTATGCTTGTGTTCATTCGTGTTATTCATGTACTCATATTATATTCGTGTTCGTGATGTATCATGATCGGATCCATGAGTATTAGTTGGGGACGAGGGAAACGCTAGAAGAAAATATGATCAAACCCTTAAATATTACATCATGTAGACAATATCCAGTCATATACCTCACGTGTGATTGTGTTACTCCGTAGATAACAGCCAATTTTAAATAATTTTGCTATTGATCATGTTACTTGTAGACAACAGCCAATCATATTGATCATATGATTGTGTTATAGCCTTGATAGTAGATCTTGATAACCCAAGCCAATCACATATCTAACCAGTATTTCAAACACTTAGTGTGTCATGCCCCGGTCCCGTAAGGGCCGATCGTCCTCGCTTGGTCCCTACGGAACTGATCGTCCTCGCTTGGGTGCGATGCCGTGCAAGCCTATGTTGCGCTTGCACCAGGCATAGTACTTGCACAAGACACAAGTTAGACAAAAATATACACACACACACACACATATATATATATATATATATATATATATATATATATATATATATATATATATATATATATATATATATATATATAGGCACATGATTCAAAATATAGAGAACCAAAGTTGAACACATTTGATAGGAACACAAAATACTTTCTTTATTGAATACTTGAAGATTGGATTACAAAGTACTTGCTTGGTTGATTACAAAATATGCCATAGATGGCTACATCCCTTTTTACAAACCCAAAACTAGCCACAATGCCCACACATCATATCATTTTAGTAGGACCAAAATAAAACACCTAGCAGAAGAAGAGCTTGCACACAGGAGAGGAAAGCAAGAAAGCAGCACGAGCACGGTTCCGCTGGATGGATGCGCTAGCACTGGTTCAAAATGCTCTCCAAGATCTCGCTACCAGAACCTGGAGATTTTGTCCACAAACGTGGGTCAGTACTACAATATGTACTAGCTAGCGATTGTGGCTAAACTCACCTAGAAATCAACACTAAGTAAACATGTGAAGCTAGCATTTTAAGTGATCTTTCTAGTTGTCTAGTTTCTTTTTAACAATTCATGCAAAAAAATATAAACGATAAATTGAACCATGCATATGATAATTCTTACCTACGGCCGAACGATTATGCCTGCAGTAGACACACAAGTTAGCTATAATTTGCATATATGAATATACTTATGAATCAATCTTGGCGTCAGGTGTTAGGTATGCAAGAAAGTAAACCTAGCATGTGCACTAACTACATGATGGTCCCCTCCACGAGATTAGCAGTTGGGTCGTACAAGTCCATCTCACTAATAGACCTATACCCTACCGTAAGTAAGGACTTCAAGCCTCAGGGTTTCTAGATCTCTCCTAGGCCGAATGTCACGACCCGCACCCGAAAAATCGGGCATGAGTCGTGGGTATGTCTAGCCTACGCCGCAGAATCGGCGGTAGAACGCTGTAAAGGTTCGTTCTAGGTCACAATCTATATATCTCACAAAACCTGTCAATATAATATCTCCAAAAGGAGGGCAAACACGCAATATATATATGCCTCAATCACAATAACTAGGGGAAGAGTAAAAGCACGATAAGATATCAACAACGAAACAAGAACCAAAGAGAGCAATACAATATCCAAAATATACAGTCCAAGTCTAAAGTCTACAATATCACAGAAGCAACAAAATAATAATACAGTCATCCAGAATATCAACTGAAAACAACCCAGGAAAACCCACCTAGCTAACTAAGGTGCTAACAGCGTCTCCTCGACAAGCTCCTCCTCAGTCTCCGGGTCACAACACTCCTCGACGCCCGGCCCGTAGAATGTCGGACAAAAATCCTCAGGATCCTTTGGAAAAAATATGCCCAATCAGGACTAGAGCAAAGTACATAACTCTGAAAGCAACTCCAAATACATGGTAAGGTGTATATGACTACCAATAGAAAAGTATACAA
>JAYESA010000001.1:141241490-141301490 GCA_036927795.1 Iris macrosiphon | reverse complement strand
GTGATGAATGGCAACTCTGTATTTTTTTTCTTCTAATTCATATAGTTGTTTGTGGTATTAAACGAAAAAACGAAATGTATATAATACGAGGTTTGCACAAAACCCGCCCTCTTTGGTTTACAAACAAACTTGTATAATTTGATCCTATACGAGGATGTGGGAGTATAATTTATTGAATCTGGGTAGATGATTGTTATAGGTGTCTGATCTGCAGTCGATCACTTTAGCCCTTGGACTACACGATGGTGAAGAAGTGCCGTGGAAGACGGAAAACAGCTTCGTCGGTGGTGGAAGAGGATGGATGTACGAAGCCAATGTCGTCGATCGCTACTCTTTGCCTGAGCTCTGGATGCTTCTCTCTCTCTCTCTCTCAAAGACTCTTCGATCGCTCCTCAATCTTCAATGTTTCGACCCGTGGTTCGATCTCTTCGGAGGTTCGACCTTGTTCGATTTTTAAAGTCGCGACCTTTGTTCGATCTTTCGACCTTCTCCTCTGTTGATAGAGGTCTCTATCTATAGAGTTTTGGTGACAGTGACCACTCAATCGGTGTAGAAACCGAGTAGTGGAGAGTGCAGCACCCTTTTACACAACGGTTAAAATAACCAAAGCCTGCGTATAGATGATCTTTTGAATGAGCGTGTGACGCGGGTCCAACTAAGGGACAAAACGCGTATAATCGCTACGAAGATCACGGCGTAGAAGCCACGTAGGTAGGTATCCCTCGTGTAGAAGAGGTTGGCATAGAAGCCAATGTCTGTCACCATGGCGTAGAAGCCAAGTAGGCATAGAAGCCGAGTAGGCGTAGAAGCCTGATGGCATAGAAGCCGAATAAGCACAGAAGGCCGAATGAGCATAGAAGCCGAATGAGCATAAAAGCTGACGAGGCGTAGAAGTCGAGCGGGCACAGAAGCTGAATGGGCGTAGAGGCTGCTGCGTAACGTGCCAGAGTGGTCGTAGAGGCCGAGCAGTCACAAATGCTGAATGGGCGTAGAAGCCGAGGTGATGTGGACATCTTTAGCCAAAATCACGGCTCTTGCAGATATAATCAAATCTCTCGCATTAAATGCAGAGATCCACCATCATCATTAATTGTAGAGACGTGTTCTTAAGGCCTGCTACCGTTCTGAGCATTCGGTGCAGAGACGTGCCTCGAGCCCTGTACGAAGAGCAGCTTTTGACGTAGCAGTCTATTTGTCTTCCGCGGAGCATAAACAGTTCACGTTTGCCTGTGTAAAATAAGGCAGCGTACCCCCTTGTATGCGTAAATGCAGTCTCCGCTGAGGGGACGTCAGTAAACGACGGTTCGGTGATATTTAATCAAATCCTCTACATTAAATGCAGAGATCCGCCATCATACTGTAGGGCGCGTCCCGAGTGGTCTGCCATCTTTCCAGCCGTCGTCTGGGTAGCCGTGCAGCACTTTTTGTCAGGAGTCAGATGTCAGGTTCACTGCGTGACTTGACAGGTTCATTTCGGGGAAGACGAAGCGTTCCTCGTACGCTTAAACGCTGCTTTGAAAGCGGATGAGTTTTACGCCATGGAGGCGATGAAGCACCCCGTCTACGCTGAAGCGGCCTGGACATACTGCATTTACGCGGATGGTCCTATCATATTTTACGCCGTGCTCAGTAGAAAAGCTCTGTTGCACTCTTGATGGCCTTGAGGTCCTCTGCTTACGCTGCCCTGCATCACCATGTTGCGTAGAGCTATCCAGCATATTTTTCATGCTTCTATAAAACCCCCTTCAAAGCTTTCAAATTTCTTCGGAATTTGGAACACTTTGAATGAAGCATGAACCGCTCCTCGTAACTCGAAACGTTTCTGAATGAAGCGTTGAAACGGTCGATGCTGACTTTATGGCGGATTTATTGGGGACCGGTGTGACCTCTTTCGTCTATAAATGGCCGAGGAGTTTAACCTGTTCTTCCCGCATTCCTTTCGCCACACAAGGATGATCGCCGAAGTCCGTCGGGTCGATCTGAGGAAGAAGAAGACCATGTTCTTCCAGCATGTAAGAAGCCGAAGAAGACGGCATCTTCGAGCAAGTCTCATCTGCAACGATGGATCATGGAAGGATGTCATAGCCTCCCTTGCTCGGGGTAATCAGCAACTTTATATGGCGGTTCTCCGGGAGAGAGGAAGGGTCATTTTAGACCATGGCGCTTGCGAGTGGCGCCTTCTCCCGTTACCTCCAGTGACGAGAGTCAGACAGACTAGCTCTGTCCCGGCTTGAGCGGCGGTGGTCTGTAGGACAGCAGTTTTACCCTGCTTTCCTTCTGTTGGAGGATGGGTCTATGCCCATTTTTGTATCCTCCCGCCACTGATCATCTTCTTGGAAGAAGAGGAAGACCTTCACCGGTGCGAGAACCTGTCAGAACAGATCCTGGGGGGTGGCCTTCCGATGATGACGAGGAAATCCTTTGTAGACGGGATTTCCCTCATATGTTTTCACAAAAATGAAGAAAAACCCTTGTAGACTGGATTTTCCTCATATGTAATCGTGATTTTCTATTTTTAATAAAGTCGTCTTCTTCTGTACATATGATTATTTTGTCATACGTTGCTGTGAAGTCTGAATATGTGTAGCTTTAACACGTCTGATTCTTTACGCCGACTCTGTTTAGAAAGAGTGCTAGGTCCTGTCCTGTCTTTTACGCATAACTAAAGATGCGTAGAAAGCCGTTGTAGCATTCGAGTGTTTGAACCATCCTGCTGTTTTAGGAGTGAGGAACCGCGTAGAATTCTGAACTGCTGCTTCTGATGAACAGAATTTCTTTGTTCAGACATCATCTTCAAGAATGATTTCTCGAAAATCCCTTGGAACAGGGTCGAGAAATGGCTGTCAAACTGAGTTGCCATCTTGATAGATGAAATATTCAGACTGGAGTCTGGATGAACTTCGAATCAACCCATGAAGAAGAGTATTTTTTCAATGTTGAACTCTGTATACTTCGGGTACTTGGGATATCTTGAGGTCAAGAACGAGTATCTTCTGCGTGAACTCTTTACAATTGACCACTTTTGAGGACCGTTCAGATGTACGCGTGATCTGGCCGGCGTATCCTTCAGATGTGCGGGAAGTCGTAGAGCGTGAAATCATTAGTCTGCAGCTTCTGAGCATAAACTAAACACCATCGAGCGTGAAATCATAGACTTGTAGTTCCTGAGCGTGAAGTCGTAGGTTTGTAGCCTCTCGAGCATAAAAGCTACTGAGCACAAAGGCATCTGGGCGTAAAATCCGACTTATAGCCGTCGAACGTAAAGCCGTAGATTCGTAGCTGTCGAGCATAGAAAGCTCCTTAGCGTAGAACTGTAGATTTGTAGCTTCTGAAAAAAAAAAATTCGAGCGTGAAGTCGCGGATCTGTTGCTTCTGAGCGTAAACTAAGCGCCACCGAGCGTGAGATCATCGATTTGTTATCTGCTGGCATAAAGTCGTAGGATTGTGGCCTCTCGAGCATAAAAGCTACCGATCACAAAGGCATCAAGGCGTAAAACCATAGACTTATAGCTTGCGAGCGTAAAACCGTAGATCTGTTGCTGTCGAGCGTAGAAAGCTCCTTAGCGTAAGAACTGCTGACCTGCTTTGCGCGAAAAACTTTTCGTATTCGCTGACTGTCCGCCTTCTCTGAATAATAGGCTGACGTAGGACCCAATCATAACAAAATATTAATTAGGAGATTTGGTTCGGGGTCCGAGGAGTCCATCCGAACTCTATATATATCCCAAGTTTTCTGAGGGAAAAACTTTTCATCCGTCTTCTGCGAAAGAAAGCCTCCGACTGTTCGAGCACTTCTCCGAGTCTTCTCTGAGTCTTCAAAGTTTCCAATAATGGCCTCTAAGCAATCATTCTCCTCTAAGGGAAAGAATATTGATTCCTCTTCTCGTTCTTCTGCCCAAGCAGGAGTGCCTCCGGTTGGACAGGGCGAACCCCACTCTGAGCCGAGCATCCCGCCGATGAGCAGTGCTGTCACGCCCCAGTCCCAAAATGTAAGGAACTAGGCTACGTGGCATTAGCCAGCTGACACGTCACTAAGGATTTAATCCATTTTGATGGACCCAAAGAAACGTGCTACGCTGTCCTAGTATATTACAAGTCTAGTACAGGCAAGTCTATCTCATCCACAGAAAATGTCAGAAAATAGTGCTGAATATATATAATGCTGAGTCTGATAATGTTATATTACACATCTTGTGGAAACAACCCACTGTCAAAATATAATAATAATACAGAAAATAAGATAGACTGAACATCGTCTATCTAACAAAATATCTCCATCGCCAAGAGAGCATCTCCTAGAATCAGGTAGATTCTGATGGTGTCTCCTCTAGTTCTTTCTCGGTGGCATGCCTAGTCTCCTATCCTGGACCATACACCGTGGGGTAGTAGGCCTCGTCTAAATCTGGAAGGGAACCAGGTCCTCAGTGGGACATAACAAGATACAGGAAATAACATGCCAGATATGAAAATACTGAATAAATAAATATAGGGTGCTAACCATCTAAGTGAAATGCAAGTAAAGACCTTGTAGTACGCATGAGAATGTGTAGGTTAGACATATGCTGACTTAATTCACCAATCGTGGTGACTGGCTAGTATATGTGTCATATGCCCCCAGACGCATGGGCACTCTGCAATCGTCCATCTCCGAGGAGTATGGAACGAAGGTAAAACATACAAGGAGGGGGTGTCCCATACGTCTACTAGTTATCTTTTTCGCCCAATGTAACTAAATGCCAAGTCATAATTATTTCTGATTGTGCTAAGCCGTGATGCATGTCACACGTACTGGTAGCTAATCAAATACGCAGCTCGCATCCCAATATGTATGGCAACTATGTTGCGTGTTCCCGTGGTAGGGTCTAGGAGGATATTATGATACCCTCACAGATGTTGGTAGGTCTGAAAAGACTAAGTTAATTATGCTACAAGTCAACGTATCTGTTGACTGTACCTGAGGAAATCTCAGGTATTCACAGTTATATGGAAATCAGGAAAAACTTAGCATATAACAGTATTTGTATTTAGACAGTAGCTTTGGCAAGGTATACTTGCCTACTTCCTGATAGTGTTGGACACCTGATCCCACTGTCAAGACTGAGGGTCCTTGTGACAGGGGGTCACTGACTGTGTTGGAGATGTTTTCTGTTTAAAAAGTACAGGTCTTGTAAATATCATGGGTAAAGTATAATCATATATATACTTATAAACATATATGATAATATATATATAATATAGGATACACATATATATATAGAGTATATATATATAGATATAGTATATAATATATATTATATATGTATATATAGATATATATATATAAATGAACAGACAGTGCAGAAATGAAAAAATATATATATATATATACTGTACTATCCAGTATAGTATTATATAGTATATATATCATATGTATATACCTATTTACATATATATAATGTAAAGAAAATTATAGCGCTGGAAATATAAATACGTATATTAATACTGTATTATCCAGTATTATATAGTATATAGATAATATATAGATATATGTATACAATAAAAAGGAAATGACAGTGCAGAAAGTAAATTATATATATATATACATAAGCTGTATTATCCAGCAATATATTATATAGTACATATAGATAATATATATATATAGATATATATTTATATATACATATATGTATATTTATAATAAAAGGAAAGACTGTGCAGGAAATGAAATATATATATAATACATATATTTACATATATACATATATATATATATATATATATATATATATATATATATATATAAAAAGAAAAGTAAAATGCAGGAATTTAAATACATAATAATAAAATAAAAAGCATAATATATATATTTATACATATATATCATATAGGTATATATATAATTATACTATATATAAATAAGTATATATATATATATATATATATATATATATATATAGTGATATATATATATAAGAAAGAAAAAGACAAATATATAAATAATAATAATATATATATATACACTGTATATATATATATATATTCTATATTTAATAATAATAGTAATAATAATAATATATATTATATATATATATACATATAGAATATATATATATAAATATATATACATATGTATATATACTACATATATATAATAATAATAAATAAAAAAACAGAAATAAATAAATAAAAGAATTTAAAAGGTGCATAAATAGATAATATACATATATATACATATATACTGTATTTTATATATATTTTATATATATAGTAATATTATATAATTATATATACATATACTTAAATATATACATAGATATATATATATATATATTTATATATATATTTAATAATAAAAAATAAAAATGAAGAAAATGAATACATATATATATACTGTATACTTACAGTATTTAATATTAATATTAATAATATTAATTACATAATAGTAATTATTAATATATATATATATATATATATAATAATATATATAATTATATACATATATATACATAGATATATACATATACATATACATATACCTATTTACGTAATTATACGTATATACAGGGGGGGTAGGGGTATACCTACTGACAGGTGGGACCCCCACGTCGTCTACGGCGGGAAAACGGCGACGGAGGCGGCCGGAGGAGCAGCAACAGCAGCAGTGGCTGCTAGCAGCAGCAGCAACAGCAGCTGCTTGCGAGGGCTGCCGGCGGCGGAGCGGTGGGGGAGACGGTGGTGCAAGGTGAGGGATCGACGGAGGGAGGTGTGGCGGTGAGGTTGGTGGTGGTGGCGAGGGTCCACGGTGGCTGTGGAGGCTGCTAGAGGCGGTCGGAGGTGAGGGGGTTCTGTGGTCGGGGGTCGGGGGGGTTGCTGTGACGGAGCTAGCGGCGGTTGGGGTGGTCGTGGGGCGGTGGAAGTCGGTCGGGATGGTGGAGGAGGTGGTGGCGAGTCGGGTGGTGGTGGTGGTGGGGGTGCTCGGTGGTCGGAGGCGGTGGTGGAAGTGGTTCGGGTGGTGGTGGCTGTGGGTGTTGGTGTTGGGGGAGTTGGCTTGTGGGGGCTGTCGGCGGCGGAGCGGCCGGCTAGGGCGGGGCTCCGGTGGTCGGGGAGGAGGGAAGGGAGGTGGCGAGGGGTTGGGCAGGGGTCCGGTGGGCGGAGGGTGGCCGGAGAGGGTGTGGAGTGAGTTGGGAAAGAGAGGGGGGGGTCGGGTTATATAGGTTTAGGGGGAGTGGCAGGGTTGTAATTAGGGGGAAGTCTAGGGGTATTTAGGTCTTTTTGGGGTTTTGAGATATTTATGCAGCCATTTGTGGGTCCCACATGACACGTGGACGGTCCACATTCACTAGCCAATAAGGTGATGCCACCTCACACTAGAAATTTGCATAAAAACCCCTAAAATTTCCTAAATTGTAAATAGGTCCCAAAATTGGTATTTTGCGTAAATACGCAATTTGTCTGATAAATTTTCCTGTTCCCAGAAAATACTAAAATGCTCAGAATTGAGAGAGAAAAGCTGTGGGAGGGTCCTGAGGGGGTGGGGGTGAGTCTGGGCAGGGGCAGGGGCAGGGCCTGGTTTCTTGGTGATACGGGTCATCGTATTTATTATTTAATAAATACTGCGCACGGTGTTCTCTAATTATTTAGAGGTAGGTAGGGCCATAATTTTACTACGGTGTCAATATACTAATTGTAGTATATTCAAAGTAGAATATTATCGTATTTTTGTCTGGGTAAAACAGGTGCCTGTTGGTCCTCAATCTCTAGGGGTACAGAGATAGGCAAAGAGCAAGAAATAAAATAGGAATTAAATACAGACTTTTGTAATGATAATTGTGCGTCTCAAACGAGGCTCAAAATAAAGCAATCTGAGAGTTGCACAAAATTTAGGAAAATAGTTTAACAAGTCTAGGGCATGTATGTGAATTTTGTTTGGAAATTACAGCTAGTGTAATATCCTAAATAATTGTGTGAAGTACATGTGTACAATCAATAGGATATGTAAACAAAATAAAATTTTAAAAAGTTACAGAAATTTTAATTAGCTAAAATTAATCCTAAATTACTGAAATCTGGTCGAGGGAGTTTACAAGTGCACTCGGGCTGATAGGTAGAGCTTTTGGGATGAATGAGAACGACTGAAAAATCCTTCACACACGTTGAATCGTGACCGCGCTAGGTCGTCTTCTGTGCTGATAGCCTCTTTAAGGAAGATGATGCACGGAGATGTTTTATCTTTTACGTCCACATTCCTAATGTGTCAGCGTAAAAACTCCAGATTTTTGCAGTTGAGCGTAAAAAGCTTTGACTGCCGAAAACTTGGTGTATACCATTAAAATTTGAGTTTTATGCTTGTGGATGGAAATCCTGGCGTAATAACTCAATTTAATCAATCTGGCGTAAAGCACAGACCGTATACTGCCAACCTTGAATTTTATGTTTTTTTTAAGGAAATGGATTCCAGCGTAAAGGCTCAAGTTTCATAGTCTCGGCGTAGAGCACGGACTGTTGTTTTTTCTTTGTTGCGGATGCTGCAAGTCCCGAAATGTCTAGTTAGGAACTGACGTGTTTCTTCTGTGCTTTTGCAGTTAACTTGCATGAGTCTCCGCTGGCTGAAGTGATGGGCTCTGCCGCCGAGATGCTGCACTCCAACTATTTGGAGGATCTGTCACACGTGACATTTTCTATCTCTGGACCCCAATATCCCAAAGGAAGGGAAATCTTGATATCGACTCAGGGCGAGCGAACGCTGCTGAACATGATTAGTGGAGAGCCTTTGACGTATGTAGACGGGGACCAGTATATAAAGTCGGCCTTTCTTTTCGGGGACATGATTGACAAGCAGTCCCAGACGAAGCCAAAGAAAGAACTCTGGGTTTTCCCTGCCGGGAAGTTGGTCTTGAGTCTGCCCAAGATGCCGAGAGATTATCCTATCTCGGCATTCTCCCATGCTACTCATCCCAGGAAGATGTCGTGGACGCTGACTCCCGATCTTCACGGTAGGCCGGGAAAGATCTTCTACCAGAAAGGATCTGGCCTATTTGTCAGCCGCCCTTTCGGTCATGTAACGTTGTTCAGGGGATTGTACCCGGGCAGTGTCCCGAGTGAAGACAGCTTGGTGCTCCAGCCGGTGCAATTGCCGACCTTTTGCAATGATTTCATGGGGCGCGAAGGAGTATACCCGAAGGCGAATCCTCGATGCAATGGGTGGATGACCCCCAACAAATCTTCGATGGGCTCGCTTAGTTGATTGGGCCCTGGATCATTTTCGGATCGAGTTAGAGAACATCGGTCTGTTGGCAGCTGTGAGTTCTACCAGCGTTGGATTACCTCCTAACCCTAACTTGTTTTTGGCACTGATGGATCGATACATTCCGCTCACCGGGACTTTCGCCACTCCGCTGGGGGAGTTAGGACTGGCCCTTCATGAGATGGCAGAGATCTCGAGACTGCCGATGTGGGATACTCCGTACGAAGAGTATGTTCCCACGAACCGGGAGTTGGGGGATTCAGACCCTCGGGTAGTAGAAGTGTACCAGGAGCTGATGTGCCACTATCTTGCTTGCACCGCCTTCTATGTTGAGCCTTCAGATTTGGCTCACACCAGTAAATGGACGTCCTACCTCTTTTTTCACCGGGCTAGGGCTGCTCAGCCGGAGAAAGTCTTGGAAGTCAAGGATGAGCCTGTGAATCCTTTGAGCGTGCTGACTGCTCAGGAAGTCGACGATCTCCTGGAAGAAGCTAGGGCTCCGGATCAGATCCTCGTCAAATGGATAGGAAAATATCCTGCAGGTACTAAGGCCTACAGCTATCTGAGGCATTGCCGCATGGCTCTATCCAAGGAAGCTCAACTGGCTGGCTTTCTTTCTATATGGCTGCGCCGATCGATGGTACCTGGCATCACATCTGCGGATCGTATTCACCGTAATATCTTGTGGCCTGCAGTACGTCTGGTGTTTGGGGCGAGACTGGGCTTGCTCCCTGCTATGGTGTGCCGCATACAAGCTGGCTTGAGGGCGATGACTGACGCGCTGCTCGCTGATGAAGCTCGGCGTGAAAGCTTTCCCCGGGTGGAATTACCATAATTATATTTGATGGGATGGTTAATTTTTTATAACCCCCGGGTGATGTCTCCCGGTTCCGGCAGTAGCTTGGGGGGAGTTTCTTGCTGAATTACAAGAAATCCTCTTGGAATGTGCTCACAGTTTTAGACTGTCGACGGGTGCTGTATTGCGGTCACAGCTGGAAGCTCCTTTGCAGTGTCCCCTCTGTTCATCGCAACCAATCGGGGATTAGGCTTGAGGACTCAGGTAGAGATAGGACTACTCTTTCTCCTAAAGCCTTCAATTGGTTGGTCTGCATTAGACCTTCCCACCTGCTGTACAGAAGTAAAGATCACTGCTTCTTCAAACCCTACCTGCCTAGTCGGTTTGCCAGGCAGTTTGGGTATGATCAGTTGCATGTGGGCAACGTCGTCACCAGCTTCAGGTCCAGAGGTGGACTCATCGATGGAGTGAGGGGATGGCGATATTTTATCATGGGCTGCACCGGAGCAATTTTTATTGTGCCCTTCGTCACACCCTCTACGGAGCTGCGCATCCTGCATTCGTATGCCCCATTCTATGTGGCAACGAACACCTCCCATCGCGATTTTGATATGGGTGGAAGTTTTAGGGTGCCCTCTTCCAAGCCTGGGGGAAGGGTTGAAGTCCCCTCGATTTCTTCTGACGAGGGTGACGAGTCCGCTACTCCGGATGAGCCTCTCGTATCGGTACCGAGGGGTGAAATACCTCCGCCTGTAGGGGCGTTGGTAGTCTCCGGGAAACGAAGGGCTTCCGCTCTGAAGGAGGCTTCCCCTCGTAAGAGGACGAAGAGGATGGTTACTCGTCCTCTCCAGATTCCTGGCATTGAGGCTCCTGGAAGTGAGCCTGCTTCTCCCTATGTCGGGAATGATTCTTTGATTGGGGGTTCCTCGCCTTTTAGAGAGGAACCTTCTACAGTTTTGGCCGGTGGCGTCAGAGAATCTCAGCTGGAGGCTACTACCGCTGCTACTGCTTCAGGTAGTGGAATGAAGTCGCCTTCGAGGCTGGTTATAAGACTCCATATACCTTTGTCCGGATCAGCATTGGGAGAGGCCCCTGCCGTGCCCATCAGCGCTTCTAACGAGATTCCAGTTGACGAGCCTCAAGTGGATCTTGGCGAAGACCTGGAAGAGTATTTGCCAGTGTCAGTTAGCAGGCCCTTGTCTCCAGGTATGAAAGCTTGCCTAGCATCACTGTCGCCTTTTCGTGCCTCTTCTTTTAGGAAAATTAACATCATGTTTGACATTAACTTCCTCAAGTCTTCTTCTCAGGGGACGACCTCTTCGGGGAGGGCAATGCATATGCGTCCTTCGGCTCCATGTCAGGTCTTGGCGTTGATACGGAGGCGCCTGGTTTTGAAGGGGAAGCATCTTCGGGTGACGGCTCGCCTGCCGACGAGGCTTCGATACCTCAAGAGGACGACCCTGTCGTTGCGACAACGCCTCCTTCGAGTATGCGGGTTGGCGCTTCCTCTTTTGTCGCACCCCCTGTTGAGACGAGGACTCTGGCCACGTCGATTGTGGTTGCCTCTGGAGCGAGGTTCGACAATATTGCAGCCACTCTCAGCGTGCATTCCGACCTAGCTGTGCTGACCGAGCAGTATACCAGTATCTTCTACAACACTTTGAAAACGCTGATATCAATGGTGTTGGAGAAGAATCTAAACTTTGAGCGCCTGAAGAGGTCCTCTCGGTTTTCGATAGAGGCGATCAGGGACCTTGGCGATACTGGTTTAGCTGACGCCCTGGCGGAGGTAGTTAATGGTTTGGAGCAACCCATTAACGAATACTCGCAGCTATCCCAAGGCAGTGTTGACGATCTGGTCCAGGCTAGATACGACTCCTTGACTGCGCAACTTGTTGAAAAGGTGGAAGACCTGAATAAAATCCTCCAGACAAATCAGCGAGAGATGGATGAAGGAAAAGTCGTCTTGGAGGAGGCTATTGCTCTTCAGACGAAGTGCAAGGCTGAGCATGACGAAAATGTAGCGAGGGTCCTTAAACTGGAGACAAAGCTTGCTCAGGCAAGGGAATGGGCTTCTCAGTCGTCAGAAGGTCTCGATGTGGTGAATGGCCGACTGGTCATAGCAAAACAGAACTTGGCGAGGAAGGATGTCGCCCGCGCTGGTTTCCTTTGAGCTAGAGCCGAGCTATCCCTCTTGATTAATGACGAGGCACGGCTGGAGCAGGCCCGCGCTGATGTCTTGGATTTCAGGAATGCGATTATGGCCAGACTGGCGCAGCAGATTCGCGATTTGGCCGCTCCCCTTCATGATGTACTTTTGCTTTTTTTTTTTGCTCTTCAATGTATTTTCGCTCTTTTTTTTGGGGGAGAATAATAAAGAGACTTTTTATCTGACTTTGTGGACCCGTCATTTCGGAATATAAATGACGGGTTTGGGTGAGAGTAATATCAGAGGTAGTATGGGCGTGATAGTCTCTCGGTAAACTTTAGCAGGGCGCATCTATTCAGGGGTCATATGGACATAATAGAGTACGACCCAACTAGTTTCGTTTTGGAAGTAGTTTTGTCAGAATGAGATTTTTGCCTTTATTCCACCTGAGCAGAGGAGGTTAAGCATAGTACCTTTTTAGGAATTTGCCATTGATAGGAGCCATTAGTAGGTCTCCATTAGGCTGGGCTAACCTGTAAGCGCCGTTTGAGAACGTTGTCTCGATCACGTAGGGGCCTTCCCATTTGGGCTAGAATTTGCCCTTGCTTCTGTGAGTGAGAATCATTGGCCTTCTTACAGCTAAGATTAGCTCGCCAACTTTGAACACTCTTTCCTTTACTTTTTGATTAAAAGCTCTGGAAATGCGTGCTTGATAGAACGCGATGCTCTGTTGAGCTTGAAGGCGTTTCTCGTCTAATCCTTCTAGCTCTTGAAGCCTTAAAAGGTCATTCTTTTCCTGAGTTAACTCATTAGCGACTGCTATCCTGAGTGACGGGATTTGGATTTCAATGGGAAGAACTGCTTCGCTCCCGTAGACCAGTGAGAACGGGGTACAACCTGTCGGTGCTCGGACCGTTGTGCAGTATGCCCAGAGACATTCTCCCAGCTTCTCGTTCCAATCTCTTTTGTTTGAAGAGACGAACTTCTTCAAGAGTTTGATAATGGTTTTGTTGAAGGCTTCTGCCAAACCATTAGCAGCAGGATAATACGCCGTAGAGGCAACATTTTGTATCTAATTTTTATCGCAAAATCGATGAAACGCTTGGCTGATGAACTGAGGCCCATTGTCATGGATTATCCTTGGGAGAATCCCAAAGAGATAAATGACGTGATGCTTGATAAAGTTAATCACATTGGATGTTTTTACCTCAGCGAGAGGGATCGCCTCTACCCATTTGGAGAAGTAATCCGTGATGGCCAGTATAAACTGGTAACCTCTGGAAGAAGACGGGTGAATAGGACCAATAATGTCCATACCCCATGCTTCGAAAGGCCATGATGCAACCGTAGGATGTATATGTTCAGACGGCTGGTGTATGAAGTCTGCATAGACCTGACAGGCCTTGCATCGTTTGGCATACTTGATTGCGTCTGCGATCATAGTGGGCCAGTAATAGCCCATTCTCCTGATACGATCCTGTAGCTTAGGACCGGGTTGATGCGCCCCGCATACGCCGTCGTGAGCTTCGCGGACGATCTGTTGTGCTTCGTCATTAGAGAGACATCTCAATAGCAGTCCGTCGTAGGTCCGGCGATATAGGCATTGTGAAGATGCATCGAAGTAGAAGCGTAATGATCGTCTTTTGACGGATGCTGCTTCTTTAGGGTCCTCCGGTGTAAACCCCTTAAATTTTCAAATTATTAAATCTTGGATTTTTCCCAATTTTCTGAAATTTTCTGGGAATTTTCTGTAATTAAAATCAAGATTTTTAATTAATAAATGATTTTTAATTGGCAATAAATAATATTAAAATATCACGAAAATAATATTTTTGGGTGTAAAATGGAAAACTGGACTTAGGATAATTTTTCTGGATTTTTCTGGACCTCAGAACTATTTTTAAATGCCTAAAAACAAAATTTATTAATTAATTAACTGTTTTTAATTATTATTATTATTTTATTTTATTTTTTTTATTATTTTAATTCTCTCAGCCCAGCCCGTCCTGGCCCATTGGGCCGCGGCCCAGCCCGCTCCCTCAGCCCAGACCCAACCCTATCGGGTCGGGTCGGGTTCAGCCGAACCCGACCCGCCGTCAGCCCGACCCGCCAGCCCGCAGCGACCCAGCCCCCCCACGACTCCGGCTTCCCCGCCGCCCTCCGCGCGCAGCGCCGCCCTCTTCCCCGCCTCTCCCGGCCACGTTCCCCTCTTCCCCGCCTCTCCCGGCCAACCTCTCACCCCCCTCGACCCTATTTAAACCCCCCCAATCTCTCCCTCACCGTAACCCTAACCTCCGCCGAGCTCCGCCGCCGTGCCGACCGCTGCCCAGCCACCGCCAGCACCGCCCTCCTCCCTCGGCGCCGCCGCCTCCTCCTTCCTCCTCCGTCCCCGACGGCAACCGCAGCGGAGACAGCAACAGCAGCCGCAGCAACCGCCTCCGCTGCCTCCCAGCGCGCCGCCGTGCTGCGCCGTGCTCCGCCGGCCGTCCCCCAGCCGTGCTCGGCCTCCCCACCGCCGTGCCGACCGCCGCCCACCACCGCCAGCGTTCGAAACCCTAACCCTAGCCCTAATTCTTCTTCCCGTGTCCGACACGAGTCGGACACGACTCGACCCTGATTTTCGGGTCCCCTTCAGGTGCGTGTAACTTTTGCCTCGTAGCTCCGTTTTTAATTCCGTAAATTGCGTTGTGAAGCCTGTATGACCCTCTCGGTGTCCGAATAAACTGTTCGGGGCATCGCTTCCTGTGATGATCGCACACCGCGATCCAAAAAAGGAAAAACCAGACCCTGTTTCACCCCGGAACTGAGTGCGCCCCGCCAAACGGGACGACTTGGTCGCGTGCGGTCTTCACAGATACGTGCGCGTCATCGATACGGATGTGTGAGATTTCGTGGAAGCTGATTCGGGTGTGCGTGCACACTGGAATCAACGCGTATCCGCGGACATCGTCCCGTATCCGACTTTTCTGCAATTCGCCCTAACTTCTTGTACACTCGTCAGATCGAGACAAAACTTGCGCCATCGGACTCGTAGCAATACGCTGGTCCTGTGGGTCAAGTTTGGTTCGATTCTGAGAACGTTGACAAAATCGCGTGTCGTGGGCCCCACAGGCCCCGCTCGACGGGCGATTTTGTGTTCGGCTCATCGGAATCCAAATTTGGAAGTTCCGTTGGGTTCGTATCAGCGTTCCTGACCTGTTGACACTAAGTTTGGTAAATTTGGAGACCTTTGACCCGGACACATTTTTCGGTGCAAAGCGGGCCCACCGGCGAACCCCGTTTTGGCCCGAAACTGTCGTTTTTGCCCTTGTCTCCAATTGGACCCAAGGACAGGCGTTTCTAGCTATTTGACATCTTCTGAGCGTGATGGTAATGTCTATTTCAGCTTTTGGACTCATCTCTGGAAATTTCCCCAAGAACCATATTAATCAGATCCAAACAACAGGCAAGTACCTGCACTTCAAGTTAAATCTTTATATTGTGATAATTAATTCCCTGCTTTACTAGTACCCTTGATAATTATACCTAGTGTTAGAAATGCTGGATTTCATGTCTTGAATAATTGGAGTTCATGTCTTGTTTTTTATGTCGGGTGGGAGAATACTAGAAGGCATGTAGTTTACCCTTTCCCCTGCCCTGTTTAATAGCTGTTGGTACACGACTGTACCTCAACCGGATCTCGATTTCCCCTATTTAATAGCCGTTTATGACGGCCGGATTATCCTTATAAACCCCTACATGCCAACTATGTATTCTAAAACAAACACAAGTTCACACAGATAGTTTCTGGTCTTGTTATATTTCTTGCTGACTGTTGTAGTTCTTTTCCTGTCTTATTTATTTCTGTTTCTCATATTCCTGTTTACAGTTTTAACTCTGAGATAATGATGTTTTGTTATGCAATTTCTCAACATGTTATTCAAAATTAATTGTCATAAATATTTAGTTTAACCTTGTTGTGCACTGTGTACTTTGCTCCTTTCCTGACTGGATCTGTGGATTTAGGCGATGATGAGGACCTTGCCCCTACTTATTATGGTCCCTATGAGGGGACTGATGATACCTATGAAGAGCCAGAACCCACCCAGGAGACCCCTGCTGCAGAGTAGCTAGTAGTAGCTATCTTTTATTTCTGTTTCTTATCCTATTAATCGGGTTTGTCCCCGATTTCATTCTGATTTTCTGTACTAAACATTTGAATCTGTTGTCACATTTATTTCAATTGCAATCTTAAGTTTCTGTTCTCATTATAATCTTGCCTATGTTAATTGTGAATGAGCTAGTTTAGTAAATATGGATTTGACCTAGACAGCGTACTACCGCCGACTCTGCGGCGTAGGCTGGACGTACCCAAGCACTCGTGCCCGAATTTCTGGGTGCGGGTCGTGACACGTTTTTATGGTGGCCCATGCAGGTCCTATCCTTAAATAGGGTAATACCCTAAGACAGGGTATGGAATAAGATTGAGGATTCTAGGAAAACCTCATTCACAGTATAGGGTCCTTATTTCATTTCTTGATATCTTTGCTGCTCAATTTTCCTATCGCCTTTGATTTCCAAGTATTCTATTCTGATCTTCCTATCCCTTAATCTTTCAGAATGGTCCAGACAAGGAACACAGTAGGAGGCACATCGGAACCAGCTGAGCAGAATGTGCCCGAGACTCTTGCACTCCCACCGCCTCCATCTGTTCCGGCAGTTACTTTGGATGGGGCACAGCTACTTGGAGTGTTCCAGGGATTGGTAGAATCCCAGAAAGAACAGACTACACTTCTGCGGACCAACCTCTCAGAAGCTCTTAAGTCCCAGGAGTCGTCACTCAAGAGGCCAGTGAGTGCCAAAGACTTCAAGAATCTAAGACCCCTGGAATTTTACGGAACTGAGGGCATTCTCTATGCCGATGAGTGGATAGAGAATGTCGAGAGACTCCTGAAGACTGCTCGGGTCCCTGATGACCTCAAAGTGGAGTCCGCAAGCCTACAACTGTTCGACATTGCTCAAACCTGGTTCAGAGATGAACCCCAACTATCTGCTCCTGACATCACCTGGGAGGACTTCAAGAGACTATTCAAGAAGAAATTCTACCCCGAAGTGGCTCGGGAAGCTCTCGAAAGCCAATTCGAGAGACTGGAACAAGGTAACCTGTCTGTTGATGAATATACTGCTGAATTTAGCAGGTTAAGCCACTTTGCGGAGTACATGGTTCGTACCCCGGAGGACAGAGCCCGTAGATTCAAGAAGGGGCTGTCTCCGAATATTCGCCTTGCTGTCACCACCAGCCGAGCTCGCACCTATGAAGAAATCCTGAGCGTGGCACAAGGCGTTGAAAGAGATATGGGGCATAAACTGAAACGAGAGAGAGATACAGGAAATGCAGGACCCAACAAACGCCCTTTTCAACAACAACAACAGCAGCAGAGGGCCCCGCAGCAAACTCAGCGTCCTCTCCCTCGAGCTCCAGCACCCCAACACCAGGCTCAGGGACAGAACCAACAAGCTGCTGCTTGTAACTTTTGCCAAAAACCAGGTCATACATGGCAAGTCTGCAGGAAGAGGCTAGGTGCCTGCCTCTACTGCGGCTCAGCAGCGCACCAAATGAGGGACTGTCCAGCTGCTCAAGGACGCACCGCTGCACCAAAGGCTCCAGCCCAGGCCAGGACCCCAGCAGTACAACAGAGGGGACCCCCGCTTCCAACACAACAACAACGCTTTGCTCAGCACCAGCAGCAGCAGAGGGGTGCACCGCAGCAAGGCCATGCTTATGCAATGACTCTGGAAGAAGCTGAGGCCACAGCAGACGTGATCACAGGTTCTGTGCTTATAAATTCAATACCAGCTATTACTTTGTTTGACTCTGGAGCTTCAGATTTATTTTTGTCAGTAGATTTTCTTATGAAGCATAGCTTAATCACTAAACCCCTTAGGAATTGTTATAAGATCATTACCGGTGGAGGAATCATCCCGGTTAGTGATGCCTGTAACAATTGTCCTATTACATTGTGTGGAAGAGAACTATATGCTAGGCTACTTGTAATGCCAGTGCCCAGTTTTAATATTATACTGGGTATGGATTGGTTAAGTCAACATCATGCCACTATAGACTGCCACAGAGGTAGTGTAATCTTCAGGCCCCCTGACAAGCCAGAATTTGAATTTACTAGAGGTTCTAGAGAAATGGATAATAACAAAATTTGTGGAGCCCTAATAATAGAAGAAGTGCCACTACCTATCATCTCTGAATACCTTGATGTCTTCTCTGAGGATCTCCCATGCTTACCCCCAGACCGAGAAGTTGAATTCTCCATTGACTTAGTGCCAGGAGCAGCACCAGTATCGCAAAATCCCTACAGAATCAACAAGAAGGAGATAATAGAACTAAATGAGCAAATCAAAGAACTAGAAGACAAATGCTTCATTAGGTCTAGTGTCTCATCCTGGGGAGCTCCAGTATTATTTGTGCCCAAGAAGGACGGAACATCCCGAATGTGTATTGACTATAGGGCCTTGAATGCCTTAACAATTAAGAATAAGTATCCCCTGCCCAGGATAGATGACTTATTTGATCAGTTAAGTGGAGCTCCGGTATTTTCAAAGATTGATTTGAGGTCTGGTTACCACCAAGTAAGGGTGAGAAAGGAAGACATCCCTAAAACTGCTTTCAATACCCGGAACGGACACTACGAATTCTTAGTAATGCCGTTCGGGTTAACGAATGCTCCAGCAGTTTTTATGAACCTAATGAACAGAGTTTTCCAGCCATACCTAGACAAATTTGTAGTGGTCTTTATTGATGATATTTTGATCTACTTCAAGACCCCCGAAGAACATGAAGAACATTTGAGGTTAGCATTGGAGACTTTGAGGAAGGAAAAACTTTATGGAAAATTATCTAAATGTGCTTTCTTCCTAGACAAAGTAGAATTCTTGGGACATGTTGTGACTGGAGATGGAATAGCAGTAGATCCTAAGAAGATAGCTGCAGTAGAATCCTGGCCCACTCCAGACTCGGTAGCAGAGATTAGAAGCTTCCTGGGACTAGCTGGCTACTATCGGAAGTTTGTGAAGGACTTTGCAAAAATTGCGGAGCCCATGACAAAATTAACAAGGAAGGATGAAGAGTTCACCTGGACTGATGAATGTCAGCATGCTTTCGAGGAATTGAAGAAAAGGCTGACTACTGCCCCTATTCTGACCTTACCTTCTGGAACCGGAGGTTTCGCTATTTATAGTGATGCTTCTGGAAAAGGTCTAGGTTGTGTTTTGGAGCAGAACAAGAAAGTAATAGCATATGCCTCTAGACAGCTTTGACCTCATGAAAAGAACTATCCAACTCATGATTTAGAATTGGCAGCTGTCATTTTTGCTCTTAAGCTATGGAAGCATTATCTTTATGGAGAAAGGGTAGAAATATTTATGGACCATAAAAGTCTAAAATATATCTTCACTCAGAAAGAGCTGAACATGAGGCAAAGAAGGTGGCTGGAACTAATGAAAGACTTTGATATCACCCTTCAATATCATCCTGGGAAGGCCAATGTAGTTGCTGATGCTCTAAGCAGATATCCTATGGCGATGTACTTGACTATGGACAGACACCTGCTAGAGGACTTGGAAAGTTTAGGTATTGAAGTAATCATCCCAGGAAAAGAAGGCCAAATGATGAATTTGCAGATTCAGTCTACTTTAATAGACAAGATCAAGGAGGCTCAGTTTCAAGACGAAGGCCTGCGAAGCCTTCGAGGACAAGTGCAAGCTGGATTAGTGGAAGATTTCAGAATTCATAAAGATGGATCACTGAGGCATGGCGATAGATTATGTGTACCTCAAGGAGACATAAGAGAAAAAGTTATACAAGAGGCGCACAGATCGCAATACTCTATACATCCAGGAGCCAACAAGATGTACAAGGACCTGAGGACGCATGTTTGGTGGCATGGCATGAAAAGAGAAGTAGCCAGGTTCGTATCTCGTTATTTAGTGTGCCAGCAAGTCAAGGCAGAAAGACAAAGACCTGGAGGATTGCTTCAACCACTACCCATTCCGGAGTGGAAGTGGGAATATATCACAATGGATTTTGTTTCCGGTCTTCCAAGGACACCTAGTGGAAAGGATGCAATCTGGGTGATAGTAGATAGACTGACCAAGTCTGCATATTTTCTACCTTTCAAAGTGGGGCTATCTACAGAAAAGCTGGCAGATTTATATATCAGACACATTGTCAGGCTGCATGGAGTCCCAGTAAGTATTGTCTCCGACCGAGATTCAAGATTCACCTCTCACTTCTGGAAGAGCTTACAAGCCAGCTTGGGAACGTAACTCAAATTCAGCACAACTTATCATCCCCAAACCGATGGACAATCGGAACGTACAATCCAGACACTTGAAGATATGCTCCGTACATGTGTTCTGGATTTTGGAGGATCCTGGGAAGACTATCTACATCTGGTGGAGTTCTCTTATAATAACAGTTACCAGGCAAGTATTGAGATGACTCCATTTGAAGCTCTGTATGGACGAAGATGTCGTACCCCGCTATCATGGGATGACGTTGGAGAAAGAGCCCTGCTGGGACCAGAGATGGTGATCGATTCAGCTGAGAAGGTAAAGCAAATAAGGGACAGACTTCGAGTGGCTCAAGACAGGCAACGACATTGGGCAAATAGCCACCGAAGGCCCTTGGAATTTGAGGTTGGTGAACTGGTATTCTTGAAGATTTCCCCGACACGTGGCACCATTAGGTTCGGAAGGAGTGGAAAACTCAGCCCGAGATTTATTGGACCTTTTGGCATTCAGGAGAAAATCGGAGAAGTGGCATACCGACTGGCATTGCCACCCTCTCTGGATGGAGTCCATAACGTCTTCCACGTGTCGCAGCTGAGAAAGTACGTGTCAGACCCCAGCCACATTTTGGATCACTCAGAGCTCGAAGTAGGCCCAAGTCTGACTTACCAAGAGCAACCCGTGGAGATACTGGATCGATCGGAGAAAGTTCTACGGAACCAGGTCATTTCCCTGGTTCGCGTAGCTTGGAAGCACCATTCTCCCGACGAATCCACCTGGGAGCGAGAAGACGAGATTAGAGAGCGATACCCCTATCTTTTTGAACCCTGAGGTATATTTTATTTCTCGGCTTTTCCTTTCGTGCCTTGTTATTCTTAAATTTCGAGGATGAAATTTTTGTAAGTTGGGTAGGTTGTAAACCCCCTAAATTTTCAAATTATTAAATCTTGGATTTCTCCCAATTTTCTAGAATTTTTTGGGAATTTTCTGTAATTAAAATCAAGGTTTTTAATTAATAAATTATTTTTAGTTGGCAATAAATAATATTAAAATATCACGAAAATAACATTTTTGGGTGTAAAATGGAAAACTGGACTTAGGATAATTTTTTTGGATATTTTTGGACCTCAGAACTATTTTTAAATGCCTAAAAACAAATTTTATTAATTAATTAACTATTTTTACTTATTATTATTATTATTATTATTATTATTATTATTTTTATTATTTTAATTCTCTCAGCCTAGCCCGCCCTGGCCCATTGGGCCGCGGCCCAGCCCGCTCCCTCAGCCCATACCCAACCCTATCGGGTCGGGTCGGGTCGGGTTCAGCCGAACCCGACCCGCCGTCAGCCCGACCCGCCAGCCCGCAGCGACCCAGCCCTTCCACGACTCCGGCTTCCCCGCCGCCCTCCGCGCGCAGCGCCGCTCCCCGCGGCCACGTTCCCCTCTTCCCCACCTCTCCCGGCCAACCCCTTACCCCCCTCGACCCTATTTAAACCCCCCCAATCTCTCCCTCACCGTAACCCTAACCGCCGCCCAGCCACCGCCAGCACTGCCCTCCTCCCTCGGTGCCGCCGCCTCCTTCTTCCTCCTCCGTCCCCGACGGCAACCGCAGCGGAGACAGCAACAGCAGCCGCAGCAGCCGCCTCCGCCGCCTCCCAGCGCGCCGCCGTGCTCCGCCGGCCGTCCCCCAGCCGTGGTCGGCCTCTCCGCCGCCGTGCCGACCGCCGCCCACCACCGCCAGCGTTCGAAACCCTAACCCTAGCCCTAATTCTTCTTCCCGTGTCCGACACGAGTCGGACACGACTCGACCCTGATTTTCGGGTCCCCTTCAGGTGCGTGTAACTTTCACCTCGTAACTCCGTTTTTAATTTCGCAAATTGCATTGTGAAGCCTGTATGACCCTCTCGGTGTCCGGATAAACTGTTCGGGGCATCGCGTCCTGTGGTGATCACACACCGCGATCCAAAAATAGGAAAAACCAGACCCTGTTTCACCCCGGAACTGAGTGCGCCCCGCCAAACGGGACGACTTGGTCGCGTGCGGTCTTCACAGATACGTGCGCGTCGTCGATACGGACGTGTAAGATTTCGTAGAAGCTGATTCGGGTGTGCGTGCACACCGAAATCAACGCGTATCCGCGGACATCGCCCCGTATCCGACTTTTCTGCAATTTGCCCTAACTTTTTGTACACTCGTCAAATCGAGACGAAACTTATGCCATCGGACTCATAGCAATACGCTGGTCCTATGGGTCAAGTTTGGTTCGATTCTGAGAACGTTGACGAAATCGCGTGTCGTGGGCCCCACAGGCCCCGCTCGACGGGCGATTTTGTGTTCGGCTCATCGGAATCCAAATCTGGAAGTTTCGTTGGGTTCGTATCAGCGTTCCTGACCTGTTGACACTAAGTTTGGTAAATTTGGAGACCTTTGACCCGGACACGTTTTTCGGTGCAAAGCGGGCCCACCGGCGGACCCCGTTTTGGCCCGAAACTGCCGTTTTTGCCCTTGTCTCCAATTGGATCCAAGGACAGGCATTTCTAGCTATTTGATATCTTATGCACGTGATGGTAATGTCTATTTTAGCTTTTGGACTCATCTCTGGAAATTTCCCCAAGAACCATATTAATCAGATCCAAACAACAGGCAAGTACCTGCACTTCAAGTTAAATCTTTATATTGTGATAATTAATTCCCTGCTTTACTAGTACCCTTGATAATTATACCTAGTGTTAGAAATGCTGGATTTCATGTCTTGAATAATTGGAGTTCATGTCTTGTTTTTCATGTCGGGTGGGAGAATACTAGAAGGCATGTAGTTTACCCTTTCCCCTGCCCTGTTTAATAGCTGTTGGTACACGACTGTACCTCAGCCAGATCTCGATTTCCCCTGTTTAATAGCCGTTTATGACGGCCGGTTTAGCCTTATAAACCACTACATGCCAACTATGTATTCTAAAACAAACACAAGTTCACACAGATAGTTTCTGGTCTTGTTATATTTCTTGCTGACTGTTGTAGTTCTTTTTCTGTCTTATTTATTTCTGTTTCTCATATTCCTGTTTACAGTTTTAACTCTGAGATAATAATATTCTGTTATGCAATTTCTCAACATGTTATTCAAAATTAATTGTCATAAATATTTAGTTTAACCTTGTTGTGCACTGTGTACTTTGCTCCTTTCCTGACTGGATCTGTGGATTTAGGCGATGATGAGGACCTTGCCCCTACTTATTATGGTCCCTATGAGGGGACTGATGATACCTATGAAGAGCCAGAACCCACCCAGGAGACCCCTGCTGCAGAGTAGCTAGTAGTAGCTATCTTTTATTTCTGTTTCTTATCCTATTAATCGGGTTTGTCCCCGATTTTATTCTGATTTTCTGTACTAAACATTTGAATCTGTTGTCACATTTATTTCAATTGCAATCTTAAGTTTCTGTTCTCATTATAATCTTGCCTATGTTAATTGTGAATGAGCTAGTTTAGTAAATATGGATTTGACCTAGACAGCGTACTACCGCCGACTCTGCGGCGTAGGCTGGACGTACCCACGCACTCGTGCCCGAATTTCTGGGTACGGGTCGTGACATCCGGCAAGATTTCGTATGCCACGAAATCTATAAAGGGACTTCTCCAATCTCTCGTAGGAGGATCGGTGTTCACAGCGTAACTGCGTTCGATGTGAGCGTTGTTCTTCACGCAAAATAGGTCTCTGTTAAGAAGGATTACCAAATTCTGCCTTCTTATAGGAGTAGATAAATCTGCAGCTAGACTGGCTAGGGCATCGGCTTCCAGATTCTGAGATCGAGGTACGTGCTCTAGGAAGAATCCCTTGAATGTCATGGCTATCTCGACCGTTGCTTGGTGATAGGGGATGAGGTCTGGATTCCGGACTTCATATATTCCCTGACTTGATTGACGATAAGCAGAGAATCACCAAAAGCTTCCAGAGATTTGACCCTCAGCTCTTTAGCAACTTGGAGCCCGATTAGTAGAGTGTTTTACTCCGCCACATTATTGGAACAGGGCTTGTTAAGAGAGTATGCTCGATAGATGACGAGTTTATCGGGAGTAACCAGGACAATTCCTACCCCTGAAACCACGTTTCCCTTGGGACCAGTCCTGGAGGCGCCGTCGAAGAACAGTTGCCATGTGTCACTTTCCATTGCGGAACTACATTCTGCAACTTCGTCGGGAATGTCCTCGTATAATTTGGAGGCCTCCGGGATCGGATGAGCGGCTAGGAAGTCATCCAATGCTTGGCCTTTGATGGACTTCTGAGGGACGTACACCATGTCATATGGTGTCAATAATATCGCCCAAGTTGCGAGCCGGGAGTTAAGAACACTTGGCGTGTTCATCAGTACCCGAAGAGGATTGATCTTGGAGATGATGTGAATAGTCTGGTCGGTGATATAGTGCCGCGTCTTCTGGATAGCGAACATCAGAGCCAAACATTCTTTTTCTACCGGATTGTACCGGTGCTCAGCTCCGATCATCATTCTACTTAGATAGTAGATAGCCTGTTCATGTCCCGCATCATTCTTCTGTGCGAGAAGAGCTCCCAGGGAATGGTCCATCGCTCGGACGTACAGGAAGAATGGTCTTCCTACGACGGGAGGCACCAGAACTGGCGGACTAGTGAGGTAGCGCTTGATATCCCCGAACGCTTGTTGACAGGCTTCGTCCCATACGAAGGATACACCTTTCTTCATGAGGCGAGAAAAAGGCTGACACCTTCCAGAGAGGTTGGATATGAATCTCCGGATATAGGCCAGACGACCTTGAAATCCCCTGAGTTCCCTCAGATTACGGGGTGGTCGCATTTCCAAGATGGCCTTGACTTTATTAGGGTCCACTTGAATGCCTTTGGCGGTAATGACGAATCCCAGAAATTTGCCACTAGATACACCCAGAAAGGACTTTGTAGGATTCATTTTGAGTTAATGTTGGCGCATCAGCTCAAATACCGTCTTTAAGTCTTGGATATGATTGACACTGAGGCGGCTTTTGACAGCTATATCGTCTACGTAATATTCTACTATTTTGCGTAAATGCTTGTGGAATATGTTACTCATAGCCCGTTGGTAAGTAGCTCCGGCGTTCTTCAACCCAAAGGGCATGATCGTATAGCAATATACCCCCAGTGGTGTCCGGAAGGCAATATGCTTCTCGTCTTCAGGATGCATCTTGATTTGATTGTATCCTAAGAATCTGTCCATGAAAGACATACGTTCGAAACCGTAGGTATTGTCGATCATGACGTCTGTGATGGGAAGAGGAAACTCGTCCTTGGGGCAGGCTGCGTTCAGATCTTGGTAATCGATGCAGACTCGCACTTTTCCATTCTTCTTCATGACCGGGACAACATTGGCGACCCAGTCGGGATGTTGTTCCTCCCGGATAAAACCGCAGGCTATCAACCTCTTGACTTCAGCTTCAATGGCGTCCATCATATCCGGGCGGAACCGGCGTTGGTGTTGCTTTACAGGCTTTGAATCGGGCAATATGTTAAGTTTATGGGTAGCCACCTTTGGATCAAGTCCTGGCATATCCTCATAATTCCACGCAAAGACGTCGATGTATTCTTTTATCAGTTGAATGACTTCTCCCCTTTCGGCTGGGGAAAGATTGTTACTGATAAATATCGGCTTTGGTGAAAGTTCATCCCCAACATCAATCTGGATAACTTCATCTTTGGTGGGAGGTTCTCTCTGCTCGAAGCGGAATTCCCACTGAGTATCCATTTGCTGAGCCCAAGCGTCATTCTCGAATAGTTCAGATTCTTGTTCGTCTGATTCGAAGGGATCCGTTACTACCATATTTACTAGTAATGTTTGCTCGAGAGCACGAGATGAGTTGGAGGGCGACGAGCCGTCTTGAAAAGGAGAAAAGGTGTCCTCATCTGACTTGGAAGTCGTAAGGGAGGTGGCATACCCTAACCCGAAATGAGTTTGTTGATAGCGAGGATTGCCGTGCGGCAGTATTCGTCTGCCTTTCCCATAGTTAAGACCTGGCTTCAGTTTCAAGTCATAACCCATATTTTGCATGATCTTTAAGGCTTGCGGGTTGTACCTGTGAACTTGTACTTCACCAGCATTGTCATTGAACGAATCTCCTTGTATAGTCGATTCGTTGCGCGTTCGGCCGAAGACTATTGAATGCTGACTGCTGTGGACAGGCGGAACAATGAAGATAGAGTCCTCATGTGGTCCATATGTCGTGACGACATTGAATGATGATGCTATTTCCCATATGTATGGATGATAGGAATCTATAGCTTCCAAGAATTTTTGCGCTATAGGTTCTATATCGTCATGGGGAGAGGATTCCTGATTTGGAATCTGAGCGTCGATATACTGGAAAAGAGGATGTTTATTATCATCTGGAACTCCGTTCCTGGTTGTATTTACATCAGTCGGCTGCTTGTTGCGCCGAAGGTTGACGACCAAGGGTGGAGGCTTCTGGTTCAAAGTGATCACTAGAGGATCACCCCCTTTTTCTGACCTGGTTTTGTTCAGGTGGATAGCCATAGGCTCCATGGCTTTTGGACGAGTAGTTCACCCCTTCACTCTGATTGACAGTAGTTGTTCGGCAGAGGGTCCTTCAGGCTCCCGGTGGAATTCCTTCTCTGCTTGGGCTGACACCTCCTCCGCATAGTCTTGAGAGTACAACACGGCATCGGAATAGTAGGATTCTATTCCTTTGAATAGGTTTAGGTCAGCAACCTCCGTTTGTACTGTTCCTTGGGGGTTTACATATTTAAGGTATTGATGTAGAGTTGAAGGAACGATGTTGTGGTCGTGGATCCACGGTCTACCCAGCAAAATATTGTAGGATACCTCTGAATCGATGACATAGCATATAGCCGCCGATCTGAGGTTGCCAATCTGGATCCTCAGGCAAATTTTCCCCAATGGCTTACTTCTTCCGGCATTGAAACCCACGATTGTAGTGGTGGTGTAAGCCAATTCGCTGGTAGGAATCCTCAGCGGTCTGAGCAGACTATAAGGAATGATGCTGATTGATGATCCCGGATCTATGTGGATCCGGTCGACCTCCATGGAACCAACGTATCTGTTATAATAGAGAGGTCGGTCATGCCTGTTATGTTTTTACAGCATGTCATCTTGTGTGAAAGTGATGTTCGGGACCACCTCCATCACACAGTGGCATTGAGGACATGCCACTGGTTCCTCGTCAGGGGACTTGAACTGGGTCAAGTATGCTTCCGCCTGTATCAGTACTTCACTCAGGGCTAGACGAGTATCTTGGGAGAGCCTGAGTAGCTCGAAGATGGACAACCTGGCTGGTGTATTGGCCAGTTGGGCCAGGATGTCGAAATTGTATGGCTTCTCTAAACCTTTGTTTTGAATGTTTTTCACAGGTTTATCGAAGCGTACTTCTTTCTGCTTTCCCTTGTCCGTCGAAGTCGGTCTTGCAGGATCGCCCTGTGGTATGGCGGGCTCTGTAGTTGAAGCGTCTGCCGGTGCATCTTTCGGACTTGCTCCGTAGTCCTTGAGGTAAGCTTTCCCTGAACGGGTCACAGCCAAAGCCTCGTCTTCGTCTGATGGCGAAGAAGTTGCAACCATATGGCATGGTTTGGAGTTCTTCCTAGACTTAGCCTTAGCAGCATTAGTCTCTTTCTCGAGTTCCGATACTAAATCCGGATGAACCCACATGATCTCGCCCCGCCGAGTGGTTAAGGGTACCAGGTCATGATTTTGACCCCTAGCCGGAGGGAGATTGACGATGTTCATTGTTGTCCGGGAAATAGGTGTCACTCCGTCCGGGACTTCCTGGGGAGGTAGATTGCCAAATTGCAGGGAGATCATATTGGCCGTGACCGTCTTTTCGGTGTTATGCAGAGTGATGGCCTTAGCATCGATCAGTCCCTGGATCTTCCTTTTCAGTATGTAACATGCCTTGGTCGGGTGGTGTACGTATCTGTGAAAGATGCAGTACTTGTGGTTGTTGGCACTGCCGGCTTCACTGGGCCGCTTCTCCTCCGGAAGGGTGATCTTGCCACTCTTGACGAGACACTCGAATATACTTAGAATATCGTCGTCGTCGAAAGAGTATACTTCGACGGGCCTGGAAGTCCCAGGTTTCGTCTGCGTGGTTGCCGCAGTCTTTTGTCTAGACGTGTTGATTGCCAGAGCTTCTTTTCCTTTGGAACTGCGAGGATGGTCGCCGTTGGGGGATGACCTTTTGCCTCTGTCGAAGGTAGAGATCATAATGCCATTGTCGCGCGCCTTGCGACTGTTGTCATCGGCGGCCACTGCTGAGATAATGAACGAGGGCCAGTCGTGGAACTGATATGGTCCTGTGAACACCGAGACCACGGGAAGGAGGTTCTTCCTGGAAATGTCCACCAACGCAGAGTCTGGAACTCCTGGAGGCATCTGTAGCGTGGCTTGACGAAACGTTCGATGAAGGTACGAACGTCCTCTTTTTCCCTCTGCTTGACTTCGATGAGAGAGGACATAGACATGTCTATTCCTCCCTCGTAGAATCGTGTGAAGAATAAAGCCTTGAAGTCTTCGAAGGAAGTAATGCAGTTGTCCGCCAGGCTGCGATACCACTGGTAAGCCACTCCTGTGAAACATCCCTTGAACACCCGAGTGAGGAGGGCGTCATTCCCTTGTAGCAACACCGTCATCATACTGAAATAGTTCATGTACTGACTTGGCGATGTTTTCCCCTCGAACAGAGCCATAGTCTGAGGTTTGTATCTCGGAGGAAAAGGGACCTCTTCCCAGATAGCCGGGTAAGGCTGGTTGATTCCCAATTTCTTGAGCTGCTCTTTGTGCTTCAAGGCATCGAATTGGGCTTTCAACTCCCGTACTGCTTGTATCGAATTTTCAGCCGGTAGCGAGACCACAGATTGGTGCGGAGTCGGTTGTATCGTGACTCCCGCAGGTGACAATACATTCTCCGAGTGAGGAAGTGGAGGACCAGCTGACTCTTGATCTAGAGCAGGTTCTTGGACCGTGTTGGATAGTGGCAAGTCCACCCCCACACGTATCTGTGCTGGCGGGACTGATGTTTGAGCCATAGCGGCCGCCTGTTAAGTTAGCATCATCTGGTGCATGCTCTCCATCATGGATTGTATTTGTTTCAGAGACGTCTCCAGTGTAGTGATGAGCTGTTCCTCGCTCCCTGACGGCGAAGCTTCCTCGTGTTCATCCCCAATGGCGTATACTCCCATTTCCCTGGGCGTCGTTGAAGGATGTGTATAGGTTTCTACAGAAGTTGACTCTATACTCTCAGTATTTGATTCGGGAGAATGGCGACCCCCAGCGTCGGAATCAGAGGAGTACGAAGTCAGTTGTTGTGACCTCGAACGAGTGTTCTGGAACGCCCCATCTTCAGTGTCTCTGAGGAGCATATTGAATCTCCTTCGGCTCGGAGTTCTAGAGGACGGACGTCTTGAGCCTGAATTTCCTCCAGGTATATGTGAAGCCATGTTCACAGATGCATGTGTGGGCTCTTCTTCTAGAAAAGATGGAGAGTAGCTCAGCCGGTCAAAAACTGGCCGTTTTGCTTTAGAACAACAGCAATTAACCACAATCCTGTGACCATCACAACAGTGCTCGCTAGGAGGCGTAATAGCCATGCTGGAAGATCCCCTCCCCTTGCGTTTCTGGATTAGATATTTGCGCAGGTCAGGAGAATTTACAGAATAAGAAGATGATGGCTTGTTCGTCCTGTTCCCATTGGTAGGAGTACGGATGATGGGGACTATAGTCTTCCCTGTGCCACCCGTATACAAAAGATTGGCCATCTGGGTGGCGGATAATCTCCGAGGAGCGTGTCTTTCCGTCAATCGAGCCTTCTGTAGGCTTAGGGACTTCGCCTGGCATAATTTTGAACTTCGCTCTGGTTGGCGTAAGGCTGAGGATGTCCTCAGGCGGCCATCAGCTTCTCGCGTAATTTGGAGGGTGGGTAGATTGTTCCCTTGCTTTTCCTTGCGGAGATCACGGGTGTCATCTGGTTCCCCGTAGAGGTCAGACGTTGTCTTACGCGCGAAACGTGCTTTGTACTTCCGATTTGGCGCTGAGGCATCATCAGAAGTTTTGTCTATTCCGCCACGGACGGGAGACTGGTTTCTACGCGTAAAGCGCAGTGGATACCTCTGGGTTAGCGCTGAGGCTTTGCCCAAAGTTTTGTCTGTACCGCGCATAGCGCGAGACTGGTTTCTACGCGTAGAGCGCAGTGGATACCTCTTGGTTAGCACTGAGGCTTTGCCCAAAGTTTTGTCTGTACCGCGCATAGCGGAAGACTGGTTTTTACGCGTAGAGCGCAGTGGATAATTCTGGGTTAGCGCTGAGGCTTTGCCCGAAGTTTCGTCTGTACCGCGCGTAGCGGAAGACTGAATTTTACGTGCACGGAGGGAGCAATGCTACAACCTCATTGGTCGGAGAGATCTCACTCTTGGAGAGTCCACAGGAATGGTAGAGGATGTCTTGGGCATCCAGACCTTGTGCAGCTTCCTGTTGTTTTGTACAGAGAGAGAGTGAGAGCTACCCCTCGTCCGAAGCATGTCTTCGTAGGTAGACTGGTCGAACTGGACGACCAGTGTCTTCTTCACGGATCCCACGGATACCGCATCGTGTTGAGAAATCGCTTCCTCATCAGAAGAGAAAGATGTCCCCAGCAGAGTCGCCATCTTGTTTGTGGTATTAAACGAAAGAACGAAATGTATATAATACGAGGTTTGCACGAAACCCGCCTTCTTTGGTTTATAAACAAACTTGTACAATTTGATCCTATACGAGGATGTGGGAGTACAATTTATTTAATCTGGGTAGATGATTGCTATAGGTGTCTGATCTGCAGTCGATCACTTTAGCCCTTGGACTACACGATGGTGAAGAAGTGTCGTGGAAGACGGAAAACAGCTTCGTCGGTGGCGGAAGAGGATAGATGTACAATGCCAATGTCGTCGATCGCTACTCTTTGCCTGAGCTCTGGATGCTTCTCTCTCTCTCTCTCTCTCAAAGACTCTTCAATCTCTCCTCAATCTCTAATGTTTCGACCCATGGTTCGATCTCTTCGGAGGTTCGACCTTGTTCAATTTTTAAAGTCTCGACCTTTGTTCGATCTTTCGACCTTCTCCTCTGTTGATAGAGGTCTCTATTTATAGAGTTTTGGTGACAGTGACCACTCAATCGGTGTGGAAACCGAGTGGTGGAGAGTGCAGCACCCTTTTACACAACGGTTAAAATAACCAAAGCCTGCGTATAGATGATCTTTTGAATGAGCGTGTGACGCAGGTCCAACTAAGGAACAAAATGCGTATAATCGCTACAAAGATCACGACGTAGAATCCACGTAGGTAGGTATCCCTCATGTAGAAGAGGTTGGCATAGAAGCCAATGTCTGTCACCATGGCGTAGAAGCCAAGTAGGCATAGAAGCCGAGTAGGCGTAGAAGCCTGATGGCATAGAAGCCGAATAAGCACAGAAGGCCGAATGAGCATAGAAGCCGAACGAGCATAGAAGCTGACGAGGCGTAGAAGCCGAGCGGGCACAGAAGCTGAATGGGCGTAGAGGCCGCTGCGTAACGTGCCAGAGTGGTCGTAGAGGCCGAGCAGTCACAAAAGCTGAATGGGCGAAGAAGTCGAGGTGATGTGGACGTCTTTAGCCGAAATCACGGCTCTTGGAGATATAATCAAATCTCTCGCATTAAATGCAGAGATCCGCCATCATCATTAATTGCAGAGACGTATTCTGAAGGCCTGCCACCATTCTGAGCATTCGGTGCAGAGACGTGCCTCGAGCCCTGTACGAAGAGAAGCTTTTGACGTGGCAGTCTGTTTGTTTTTCGTGGAGCGTAAACAGTTCACGTTTGCCTGTGTAAAACAAGGCAGCGTACCCCCTTGTATGCGTAAAAGCAGTCTCCGCTGAGGGGACGTCAGTAAACGACGGTTCGGTGATATTTAATCAAATCCTCTGCATTAAATGCAGAGATCCGCCATCATACTGTGGGGCGCGTCCCGAGTGGTCTGCCATCTTTTCAGCCGTCGTCTGGGTAGACGTGCAGCACTTTTTGTCAGGAGTCAGATGTCAGGTTCACGGCGTGACTTGACAGGTTCATTTCGGGGAAGACAAAGCGTTCCTCGTACGCTTAAATGCTGCTTTGAAAGCGGATGAGTTTTACGCCATGGAGGCGATGAAGCACCCCGTCTACGCTGAAGCGGCCTGGACATACTGCATTTACGCGGATGGTCCCATCATATTTTATGCCGTGCTCAGTAGAAAAGCTCCGTTGCACTCTTGATGGCCTTGAGGTCCTCTGCTTACGCTGCCCTGCATCACCATATTGCGTAGAGCTATCCAGTGTATTTTTCATGCTTTTACAATAGTGTCATATCTTTCTCTAGTTTTATATTGTGTTTGAGTTTTGATTATCATATATCATTGCCTCCATTTAGAGTTGAGATGGCATGACAGGTATATTATATATATATATATATATATATATATATATATATATATATATATATATATATATATATATATATATATATATATATATATATATATATATTGTGTGAGATATTTATATAGTATTGTTGACCTAGATAGCGTTCTACTGTCGATGCTACGGCGTAGGCTGGACGTACCCATGTACTCATACCCCTACACCGGGTGTTATATATATATATATATATATATATATATATATATATATATATATATATATATATATATATAGTATTGTTGACCTAGATAGCGTTCTACTGTCGATGCTGCGGCGTAGGCTGGACGTACCCACGTACTCGTGCCCCTACACCGGGTGCGGGTCGTGACACAGCGCCATGCGTCACTAGTGTATTAGTGTTCCCATATGCCAAGCAGCGCCATGCACCACTGTTGCTCCATTGATCTCCATGCGCCAGGCGGACGTACTCCCTAAGTGTAATCAAAGTCATCATATGACTCGTGTCATGAGTATTATGGGAACCAGCAACCCCAGATCTCAGCCGACACGTGGCAGCCTATGGCTCTATACACCGCTAATTGCAACTTGTGCCACTATATGGCAACATGAGATGCGTATATGTGCCTTCCCACAGCCATAAATAGTGGACATTTTCCACATAAAAGATGAGACCTCCATCGTGAAAAAAAAGGCAGAAGAGCACGCATGCAGGCAGCTCAGAGGAGAAATAAAGACGAAGCAGACAAAAGCGCTAGCCTCGTCAAACTCCTTGGTCCCGGATCGTCAACGGAGTAAAGGAGCCGTTGTAGTGCTCGATCTCCACCGTCACACTTGTCCAGATTTTTTTTGTACTTAGATCATTCTGTATTAGGGATTCTCTTGTACTGTTTGTCAATTCCCAATAAATAAAAAGTTCGCTTAACACAACATTATTTTTTTGGCGATGTCGACATAATATGGATATTAAGATACTTAGTGTGGTACTACACGATACTCATTATTAAGGTATGATCAATGATTAAGGTAATGGAGTGAATATTAGTATAGTTAAGGTATTGAGTTAATATGAGAATTTAGGTATTAAGGTAATAGTAATGTAAGTGGGTATTGGGTTTGGGGTTAAGTCAAGGTATTGATACTAAGCATTAGATAATGGTAAGTTAGTGTCTTCGGTTAAGGTAGGTTATATATATATATATATATATATATATATATATATATATATATATATATATATATATATATATATATATATATATATATATATATATATCATACATAGTATGATATATTTGCTAGTATAGTCTATATTATCTAGTAATGCCTAGTTTAGCTATATAGGCCAACCATGTTGACAACTTGGAACCAAAATGAGATAATTGACCTAGTTTGACCAAGGTTAACCTAGTTTGACCTAGTATTGGCCTAGAGACCTAGTTTCAAGTTAGTTAAGCGTTATTATGATTCCAAAATACTTATTTGATATACAAATTCATATTTAGGTCTTTGAGACACCGATATGTACACTGTTTGATATTCAGTACTGGATTTCAGGTGAGTGCATTCTTTGATAGTTTTTTTTATTTGATAATTACTATAATTCCTGATTATAGTATTATTTTACTTGATTTTTCGACACGATAGATACACGGAGTAGTATTTATGGATTCATTTTTAAGATACGTGGTTTATACTTGCTTTCCATCATGACTCTTTTACTGGCACCACCTTTATCTGTAGTCTTTTAGATTCACTTGTACTTCACTGGTATCATGCACCGCTCCCGAATAATCGAAAATGAGTCGGACAAGTCCATCCTACGCTGTGGATACAATGATAGTAAGTTGTTCTAAACCTTAGTTTCATTAATTTATATTTATCAAATCTTTCTCATCACAGCATTACTAACGTTCCCTTATATTAGCAATCACCACAGTTTCCATTATTTAATTATTACATGTCCTTTTATAATGAATAGTTGAAAACAAATCCGGTAAATGATAAAGGCAACTAAAATCCTCAACAACACGATAGTATCACAACACGTACAAATCTACAAATGAACTATTATAGAATGGCCTAAGTCTCAGGGGGAGTCCCCAAGGCCTACTCAGCATCTACTACTACGTCCTCAGAGGGACCATAATATGTATGATACATCTCATCATCATCCTCATCTGCCACGGTTATCCAATCAGGATGGAGCAAAGTAACACATATCCCAACACTAGTCACAATATCTTAAAATATATAAATAATTGGTGATAACAGAAAATAAGTAAGTAAACAATAAAATAAATTAATATGTACTACACTAAATGATAATCATGCAAATAGACACTAACCATAGCATGTAGGGGCTAATCGGTATATGGTACTGAAAGTGCTAGCAGTCAATCAATATGAATAAGACATTAATAAGTGTCTTCAGTCAATTATATAATAAGGAACTAATTAATGTTAGCAGTCAATCAATTTGGACGTAAGGCACATAAAGTGCTAGAAGTCAATTGTCGTCCGGCTAATAGAACCACATGCTATGACTTATGTCACCCTCCCGACTCAATCAAGATAATTAATATCAATGATAACATATGCAATCAATATGATAAATGAGATACTATAAATGGAGAGGAAAATTATACTTTCCTCGGTTCTTGGAATGGATAGTGGTGTGATCACAAGCTCCAAGAAAATAAAATAAGTATATTAGAATTTAATACTAAACAACCCTTAAGGTCTTTCTAAGTGACTAATTATAATTAATCCTTATACTAACAATTTACTATTTATTAACCATTAAACTAACCTTTACTACTGTTTGCCATTTTATATAAAAAACGAGAACTGAGAGAATTGAATTTGATTTAACAAACTAAGAAAGTACAAAGAAGAGTCCTCGGAGACAATCTAAGTACAAATTTGTTTTCTAGGGGGGGGACGATGGAGGGTTAGGAGTGTAGCAACTCTCTTTACTCCATGGAAGATCCGGTGCGGAAGCTCTTCTCTCTCCCTTGAGTGTTGATTTCCGATAGCCAGCCAACCTCTTGTTCCGGTCTCTCCCTAAAGCAAAAAAAATTCAACCTTTAGAACGTTCAAGTTGCTCCTATTTATAGCCATCATGCTGATGGGCTATGGGTGTCGCATAGGCCTTTGTTTGGTGGCCGCGTAAGGCTCCTTCAACAGAATACGGTTGCAACTGTTGCCGCATACCATGCCATATGTCTTCTCCTAACAGAAAGGAGTTACAACTATACACAAGAATCCAGGCTTCAGCTGTCACGTAGACATTTGTAAAGATTTTCTTGTTGCTGAATATCTGGATGGTTCTCATCTGTTGTAGGCGCGACTTGGTCAAGTGGATACGTGGCCGCTATTTGGTTGGAGAGAGCTGTTTTAGTCCTCATTATGAGTTATTCTGGTCCCGGCTATGGAATACTGAGGCTGAACCTCATGAGTCTACTGGTTGGCTGGATGTTGTCTTGCCACTAGAGTAACTCGGGCTAGATGATCGGAAGGACCAGGAATAGTATCCTTGAAAGATAGAGGACACAAGGGTCAAATTGGAAGGACATGAGTGATCGAGGATGAAGGCAAGTATTAGGTCAATATTTTAGAGATATAGAGGCGATACTACATGAAATTAAGGAGTAACATGATTGAGATATCTAAACACCGGTAAATCCCCACACTTCTGAATTTTAGACCTGCATGGACCACCACTTAAACAGTATTACGTCCCAGAACCAGAATACTGGAGAGAGCGGGGGCAGACAAAGCCAACTATGTATACCAGAGTACTCTATATCCCAAGATACAGTCACGACTGTCTAAGACATGAGAGGGTTTACTCTACAATACATCAGGCAATCCTGGGTCAAAATTCTAGTTGTCTCAATCTAAGGAAAATAAGTTACAAGATGTATGATCACCAAACATATAATAGTAAGGCGTCCCAAACTATAAATACGTAGTTGATCATAAAGCTAGTTGCAAAATAAAGAACCAGTAAGAGTACAATATTACATGATCAACTCTAGCTATAGTCTATAATATGCTTTACATGTAGGCCCGAAGGCAGGATATCAAGTCCAAAAATACGAGCTAAATATGTGCTCGATGGCTAAATGCCACAAAAGAATAATTATACAAGATCAAGTAGATGATGAAGAAGAAACCCACTCATGTCCTCGGGTGCTCCGCATGTTCACCCTCTTGAGAAGGAAAGTAGGGGAGATCATGCGGTGGTGCTCCGATATATGGCCATACAAAACCAGTGGGGTCAGATCCTGTCATGCCCCAGTCCTAAAATGTCGAGGGACTAGACACGTGGCAATAGCCAGCAGCACACACCGATGGACAAACCCAATTTAATGGATCCATCGGGGCATACTTAAGCTGTATTACAATGATCAGGGTTTACTAATCTCATCCACAGAATAAATATAATAATATAAACAAAAAGAAATAAACAACATCCAGTCACAAGTAAATAAAATTGGGGAACAACCCGATATTAAGTCTGTTACAGCTGTTCATTTTAAACAAGAATACAAGAGTTTATTTGCCATAAAAATTGAGCATAGAGAAGCAGATGTTCAGGAAAAGTCCTCAGCGATCACCTCGTCCTTAGGGTCTGATACTGTTCCGAGAAGTGCTCATGTTCCGTACACCTCAGGATAGATATCCTCTGCCAATCCTGGGGACATAATCCAGATCCAGGTCCTCAGGGGACATAACAAGGTACAAAATAACTCAAGCCAAAATAATGTAGTGCAGCAATAAATAAAATAATAGGGTAAATAAATAAACCAGCTAAGTGATATGCAAGTGAGAGTTTTAGTCATACTCGGGCTGAGACTACTATAGGATCAGTGTCGGTGAAACTCATAGCAGTATTCTCTCGAAGGGCCAGAACTTGCGCCAAAGCTCTGTATCAGAGACTAAGACACCTCCAGATGACAATATTTATAATATAATCAGCCTTTGATATGGTAATACTCTCCCCACCCAATGTAATCTTACGTCACAGTTCACGATGTACATGTTACGCAAGATCAAAACTAATGCAACAAGTTAGGATAAAATCTAAGCATATAAAGATGTATATGTCATAAACCTGTATCCTATACAGAATCTCCTTGAATATTTTAGGAAGATTCTGTCTCATGATTCGTGTCAGGTGTCTTGGGTATAATGTACTTGATATGGCAAGTACGAGAATGTAAATGTCACGATATCCATATCTAGGTGACGTTGCACAACTCCGCGTACGGTGTTGGCACCCGACTATTAATCGGACGCTAAGCAAGTCACACGGCCCTAGGTTTAAGCATGTACATCAATGTATAAATAAGTCAATAAATAAGTAGCAATACTGCAGGATTTGACAAGGTACACTTGCCTGGGGTTCCAGCTCCAATTGTAGCTCTGGCAGCAGCGAGATTTGCAAGCAGTTCTCCGGTTGCTGAAATAGACATCACCATCAGATCCAGAAAATATCAATTAGCTAGAAACGCTTGTCCTTGAGTCCAATTTGGACACAGGGGCAAAAATAACATTTTCAGGTCAAGGCGGGGTACACATGTGGGCCGCTTTGCATCGAAAAACGTATCAGAATAAATTGTCTCCAAATCTGTCAAACTTAGTGTCAACAGGTCCAGAACGATGATACGAACCCAACGGAACTTCCAGAATTGGATTCCGATGAGCCGATCACAAAATCGCCAGTCAAGTGGAGCCGTGGGGCCCACGATACACGATTTTGTCAACGTTATCAGAATCGAACCAAAATTGGGTCACAGGTCCAGCGTATTGCTACGAGTCCGATGGCACAAGTTTCGTTTCGATCCGACATGTGTACACTAAGTTACAGCGAGATTTAGAACAGGCGGATACGGGGCGTTGTCGGCGGATACGCGTTGATTCCGGTGTGCACGTACATCCAAATCAACTTCTGCGAAATCCTGCACGTCCTTATCGACGGCGCGCACGTATCGGTGAAGACCGCACGCGACCAAGTCGTCCTGTTTGGCGGGGCGTACTCAGTTCCGGGGGAAAATGGGGTAAATATTTTCCTGTTTTTGGATCACGGTTTGCGATCACCACAGGACGCGATGCACCGAACGGGTTACACGGGCATCGAGAGGGTCACGTAGGGTTCGTGTCACAACTGACGGAACAAAAAATGGGATAACGAGGAGAGAGAACGGGTTACCTGAACAGGGCTCCGTGAACCGAAGATTTCACGTGTCCGCGTGTCGTCTCGACACGAGCTGTGTCATGTGTCCGGGCTGAGTCGTGTCTGGTCCGAGCTAGGGTTTAGGGCTCAGGCGGCCAGCGGCTAGGGCTGGGCTCATCAGTGCAGGCCGGAGCTTCGCCGGAGGAGGGGCAGTGCTGGCGGAGCGGAGCGGAGCGGAGGGGTTCTGGCTGCGGGCTGCGCTGGTGGAGGCGGGCGGCCGGGGTTGCGGTTGTCGAGGGGGCTGCTGGAGGGTTTGCTGCTCGAGGGAGGGAGGCGGAGCGGCTCACTGGAGGCGGTGGCGGAGGGAGAGAGGGAGTCCAGGGAGGCTGGCCGAGGGCGGCTCTGCGGGTTGCTGCGGGAGGCGGAGAGCGGATGGGGCTGGACGAGGGGACGCCGGGAACGGAGGAGCATGGAGGAGGCGGAGGAGAGGGGAGAGGGTTTGCTAAACCGGTCTAGGTTGGTTCGGTTTGGTTTGGTTCAATTGAACCGGGTTTATTTCTAGGTTTATTTTGGTTTAATTATAACTTGGTTTTTAGGGCTTTAAAAATGCTTCCGGGGTCCAATAAATTCCTGGAAAATTATCCTATGTCTAATTTTTCATTTTACACCAGAAAATATTATTTCTATAATATTTTAATTTTATTTAACATCATTTAAAAATTTATTTAAAATCAAAATACCTTAGTTTTAATAGAGAAAATTTCAAAAAATCCAAAAAAATTATGAAAATCCATTTTAAAAATTCCTGAAAAATCAGGTGGTTTACAGATCCCAAAATAGCAAAGTACCACAAGGGAGCCAAACTTATGAATTAAAACTAGCATGCAAACAATCAAGGAGAAATAAGACAAGGAAAATAGTAAATAAGTGCAACAGGTATAATCTTGTAGTTAAAAAACCAGTTCTGGAGAAGTATTCAGGGAGTATCGGGAATAGGTACCCAAGTTGCTACTCAGGTTCATTAACTGGATGAAGCAAGACATGGCTAGACTAGAAAATGAAGCAATCATGACCAATCATGCCCTACGACTTGCTATAAATAACTAACTAGGGTTATGACAGCCCTAATTACTAGCACATGCAAGTTAAGATTCCATATAGCCAAATGTCCTGTAGACTATCCAAATTATCCAGGCGCAAGGATACATAATATAGATTTATCAGTATAATCATTTTACTGGTAAATGCAACACTCGTCACTGTGCTTGAAGTACGCCCCTCACGATGGAACGCTTAAATCCATCAGGTGTCGCTGGGATACCAAGATTTCATGTAGCCAGGAAATCTCCTAAATACTTTTAGATTAATAATCTAGTTATTCGCCTAGACAACTTATCAAGAATTTCTGACCGTGGTGCTCAAAATTTTTTCTTAGACATGATGCAAGACAGTAGCTTGACAAGTATAATCTGGACAGGAACACGCAATCAACCATGGGAATAATCTAAACAGTTCAGGCATTACATTCCAGGAATTTAGAATGTCAGGAGTGTGTTTCGTCAAGTCACTATCAGGAATATCAATACTTGTCGGGTATTTGGAATCATGAGTTCGTGCTTAGCAATATAACTATAATCCAGGTTCAAGATATTCCATGTTCAGGTAATTATCACAATCGGATTCTAGAGCATATAAGAGAAAACTTGCATTCACTGGAGTTCCACAGAGTGCACCAATTAAGGGAAATAGACAAATCCATAGAAAATATGCTAGTAAGTGAAATAGGCAACACATCACTAATATACGCCAAGACAGATCTGTGGCGTACTATACGCCAAAGCAACACTGGCGTATATAACCCTCAAAAGCATTACTGGTGTACATTATCAAATGATAGCAGTGGCTTACAAATTGCCAAAAACAAAGACAGGCGTATAATCACTAATCAGGGCAAACTTGGCGTACTCTGATACAAAAGCACGTTGAACAAAGGATTACGTACTTTCATACTAAAGTATGCTAACACACTACGACGTAACAAATGAAAGCATACGCACCAAGAACTTGGCGTACTTTATCTAAGTAGGCCAGCAATAAGGTTGGTGTATCCTGACAAGCTGAGAAGGTGTACTAAAAGATAAGGCACAAATTTCAAGCATGGCACAGCAGTCGAGAACTCAGAAATCAAGGAGTGCAGAAGTCAAGGCTCGGCCATCGAGGGAAGCACTCAAGAAAGTTATACGCCAACAGAAGACTTGGCACAATATTCTTGGACATTGGAGGAGTCTTGAGGAATAAGGCAAAAGTACACCAAAAGAAAACTATAGCTCGAGTACGCCCAAACACTCAGGGAGGGTTGGCGTACATCCGTTAAGTTACTCATAGGTAGGAGGCTGGCGTACTTCTGTCGTGTTTAAATTCTAGAAAATTGGCGTACTGAAAACACGCCAAGAAAAACGACAAAAACAAAATCTCCAAAAGATATGCACAATAGTCGATAAGTCCCGTAATCATGAAGTATCGTGATACGGACTATCCATATCCAATTATGGACACGTAACTAGCCACACACAACCAAATTAGGTTCAAATAAACCTAATTGACCATATGACAATCACTTGGTGCACCAAATTCAAAAAAAATTCAATTTGGCCACAAAATTTCATGTAACTTTCAAAATAAAGCCTATTAGGTCCTAATTCCTCTTCTTATTGGTAGTCTTTAGCCTTGGGAGGGTCCCTATAGGTTTATTACAACAATTATAATAAAAATTTGTAGAAAAATAAAATTTATATATATTGGGAGATGGATTCCCATTGTAACACACCAAGAGGACACAAAGAAATAGATGGACACCTCTTCAAGCAAGCTCCACACCAAATATTTCCTTTGCTCCTCCAAGCTCCTTATAATGGGTTGGAATAAAGAAATGAGGGTAGATTTGGTAGGAAAGGAATTAGGTTCAAGTGATTTGGGAAAAAATGGAGGTGAACTAATTAGGAAAGCAAATGGAGGCTATAATGAATAATGAATGCTTATATAGGCTTTCTCATAGGGTTAGAATTATGTTTAGGAATAATTTGACAAAAAATATTCACATTTTTGTCATCGCCAATAATAGATCTCTTAATCCAAATTCACTTTTATGTTACCAAACAGATCCTCATGCACAGATGAAGAGTTATCAAAAGTGTGTGGATATGAACTATTTTGTCCAATGGAAGTGCCAAAATTTGTAATTCCATTGTTTGGATAGAATTACTAAAATTTAGCCAATAAAATGATGTGAAATAATTCATTGAATCGATATAAACTTTTTAACAAAAAAATTATCTTGATAATCTTTACTAATTCATTTCTGTTTTGGAAGGAAAAAAAAAAATCAAGCCTAGTAAATCTAACTGTGCTTCACATGCACGGCCTCTGTGGTCTCTAACAAAAAAACAATTTTTTTGGTCCAAGTTACCAAAGAAAAAAGAAAAAAAAAATCATTCTTTGATCCCACATTCACTCATTTTCTAGTCATTTGAGATGCAACTAAAAAATATAATTTAGGGAGGAAGTCGAAGTAAAAAATATTATGAACTCCCACTTCCTATCAGAATTTTTTACTTTCGATCTAAATATTAAAATTGTGCATATAAAATGGAATTGACATTTTCAACCTACTTTTATGACACATCTTACTAACCAAATAATCAAAATAATATCATAGCACATGCACATTCTGCCAATTTATTTTTTAACCTTCCATTCAAATATTAAAAAAAAAATTGTAGATCTCTACCAACTAAACAAGCCCCCAACTACATGGATTAGATGCAATGATAAACAAGTACTAGCACTATTAACCTACCAACCTAAGTGATCATTGGTACCAACTAAATGCTGGTTAGGTAATGCTTACATATGAGAGAGAAAGTTGGCCTCCCTCGAGATCAGTTAATGCCTTCGGATTTCTCGATGTCACGTTGTTCAATTGTGGTGTGTCAGTGTGCACCAAATGAACGTGTCAGTCAGCTGGTGCTCTTCACGAGTTTAGTCTGATCCACTTCAAGCCTGAGTGGCTCGCCTTAACTGTGAACCGGATAGGGAAGGGCCCGGTTCAGCCTGATGGGCTTCGGTTTCCGAGTCATGGTTCAAAATTGAGACCCTCTCTTAAGGTTTCAAAACCCCAAGAAACGTCACATGCGACACCCAAACCACATGCAAGAGAACAAGGGACCACAGAAGGCTAACATGCATTATTATGGGTCGCACGATCAACGAATATATAGCCGCCCGTAAGTGTGTAATAGGCTTATGTTTTTTTCTCCTTCACTTTGGGAGCTATTTGGTTGTCTGAAATTATAAAAATATATATATAATTGTAAAAGTGGAGTTTTCGTATACTAGGATTATACCATTTTGGATCGAACCGAACTGACCAAACTTATCCGACCAAAGTTGTGTTGAAATAGAAGGAATTTTCAATCTATATGGATAATATTTCGGAGTGCGACGAACAACATTCATATGTCGAAAAAGCTTACAAAGTAAACGAGTGTCATTTGCGTATCGAAAAAATATCAAAGCAGGGAGTTGTTGTCCAATTTCAGGGGAACTCGGCCTGAGTTCGGTTCCAGTGGTGGAACTCGGCCTGGTATCTCCTGGGGTCTGAACTTGCTTGCTTGAAAAAACTGAACTCAGACCGAGTTCTAGGATATTTTATACATCGTTGGATCACATATAATGGTCCAGATTGCTTGCAGAATTGAGAGGATTATATATAGGTATTTTCTAACACTATTCGATTGCAAGTGTGTGCTTTACAAATTTTGAAGAGAGAGAAAGAGAGGGGGAATTGACGTCTACTTCGAAGGAGAGGTTATTGTTTGGTAATTCTTTCTCATCTTCTTCGTTCTTCGAGAGTCTAAAATTGAGTTTTCTGATTCAAGTGTAGTGATGCTCCAATTTGGATTGGTGAGTAGTTTGTAAGGAGTCTGTATCTCTTTATTCCAATAGTGGAGGCTTTTAAGGGTCAGACTCCGATCATCCTGTGATTTTTTTTATTTGAATTTTTGAAGTAAAAATTCCCGTGAAGTAAAAAATCGTGTGTGTTTGGGTTTGTTGGCTCTTTGTGATTTTGGCATTTTGTATTTCTGCGCTTTCATTCTTTCTCTCGCAGCTTCTTGGTTTGGGAAAACGGATTTCGAGTTTCGTTTCCAACAAGTTGAACCGATTGATTTTAATCGAACCAATATTGGACTGTACGAATTGCATCAGTTGGGTGATCTTAATAACAGACTTGTTTGGTTCGGTCGATAAATTGATAATATATATAAAAAATCCATAAAATTGAACCAAACCGATCAAACCATAGACTTGGTGTTTATTTTTAACTTTTTTGCTTTGTTGTTTGTTATTTTTAGACTTTTCTTTATCGGATATAGAATAATAAAAATGAACTATTGTATTTTTTGGAGATGGAATGATGAACTGTTAAAATGATGAATATGAGTTATTAGCAAACATAGACAAATGATTGCTCAAAATATATAATTTTTTGTTGAAATTAAATATATTGTATTAAAATAAAATACCGATCAGTCGAGCCAAACCAAAATAAGTCGATCGGATTCAAAACTGAACCGACCATTTGGTTGATTTAATTCGGCTGTCATTATTTCATAACCGAATAATTTTGATTTGTCTACAGTTGTGACCAAATAGGTACACCACCGACCGATGCACAGTCCTAACTTATGCGTACGTACGAATAAGTTTTGACATTGAATTATTGTTTTGATGATGAAATTGAAAGAAATGGAAGTTGAGAAAAATAAAATTCGGTTGTTGGACTTAACATGAAAGTGGAGTTTTTATAATAGTTTTTTTTGTTTGCTTGTTATAAGGAAAGTAAAAGTTTGCTGGAGATATGGTAATCTTAGATTAGCTTATACCCTTTTCTAGATTTTTTTTTTTTCAATAATTACTGAAATGAAAAGGTATATTCTTTTAAATTAACAAAAAATATATTCAGGATAAATTCATTGACGATATAAATTACATTGACAAATATTTTAATGTTAAAAAAAAATTATATCGAAGATAAATTACATTGATAAATAAATTGAACATCAATGACATTGACAAATTTTTTTTTTTAAATCATACATCTCTCATACGAATTTTAAAATCATAATTGTCAAATATGAATATTTACCACACAAAGATTTAACACACAAATTTTCCTAACAGACAAAATTTCCTTTATGTACACACCTAAATTTTCTTTAACTGCCAACCTAAATTTCAAAGATTAATAAAATAAAAATCAAACATTTTGAATTGGATACAGAGCCTTTCAAATGAATGATATTCTAGTGAACACTAGATCATATGAACAATTCCTCTCATCAGGTTGATGTGAAGTTGAACAATTAAGCTACAAACTAGATGACCACATAATCACAGAAGATGTTTAAATTTGCTTGCGTAACTTATTGTCAGTTCAAAGAACATGGCAGGAGGGCAAGTAGAATTTGCATGTACAAAAAGAAACATCCAACGCACAATCACAAACATGTTAGTTTTAGAACAAAAGGTATTTATTTGTTCAGGTTTTTCATAGCAACTAGTATGAGTTGTGCATTGAAATTTCCGGGTGAAATGCTCAAACTATCATCTTTTTACATGAATCAACCTCCTCCAAGAGCAGAAAACTTTATAAAACCAAAGACAAAAATGGAACTCTTGCAAGTTATTGATTTTTATCTGACCCCATGTACCACTTGTCTACAGGGCTTGGGCAGCAGCAACCTGCGAATAATGCAGAGAAACAAGAAGAAGATGGGGATGACTATAAAAGCTCCCAAATCAAGTTTAGGTCCTTGAAGCTTAATATTGTAGCAGTAGGATATACATAGAACAGGTGTGTGAACCCCTTCAAGTAGAAGATCATTTCTCCGCATTCAATGAAGGTTGTTTTGATGACGCATTTTGTGTTGGTATTTTTGTCTTTGGATTATGAAAGATAGTTTCACATTGACTACACCACCAAGTGGGTATCTCAATATAATATTTTGCTTGTGTTAAGGTGTGCACATGGAATGTGGGGAGATACATGAGTGCCATGTGTGGGTGTTTTAATTAGAAGAAAAAATGATTAACACCTCAATAAAAGCATTTATGGCTTTTGTCATGTTCTTAGAATTTTTTCCATTGGAGCTAAGCCCCGAAGCGATTCGGACTCAAGGGCGCAAAGTGGCGCTTTGTTGACACACTTTGCAGTTAGCACGTCAGCATTGGCTCATGCGCTCGGTTATGTGCGAGTTGCATGCGTTGTTGCTAGCGTATTTGCATGCGCGGGCAGGAGTTCTTTTCTGATCTTTCTTCTTCTTCTCTTTATTTTGTTCTATCTCATTGTAACGTCTGCGAATGTAAAGAGAAGAACATTCTTATTTCTTGTTGCAGCTTCCTTTCCTTTGTTACATATTTTTGGAGTTGTGCTTCTTAAGAGTTGTGCTTTACTAGAAGAGAGACTCTCGCGAGTTTCTGGTGAGCCAAGTTCTCTATTGGCTTTTGTGATTCGTTGGAATCAAGTTCTTCAAAGAAAAAACTTGTTTGCCGGAAGCTCTGTGTCTCGACGATAACTTGGGTTCTAGTAGAGAGTGGACTTTCGGGTCTCACTTGAAGCTCTGCTATTGGCCCGTATTCTACCATATTTGATCCGCCTCGGGACTAACAATCTCAAAGTTAGATCTGAGTTAGATAGAAAACACCCGTGCAAACCTTCTCGATATGAGTTTTAACGAACTTGAGAAGATTGACGGGCTATAATTCTATCATTTGGATGAGGAAGGAGTCCGCTGTCAAGTGATGGACGTATATTGTCAGATCCTGGATCTACCATTCCTGCAGATGGAAGTAAACTTGATCTGGAGTCACTGGAGACGCACATTCCAAAAGAAAGAAAGTCGACATCTGATGCAAGTTGGCTCATAAAAATATCTGATACAAGTAGCTTCTTGGAGAAGTCTATTGCGGTTACTGAAGAGAGATTGGCACTATGCGCGAGCTGCATCAGCGCATGGCATAAGTTGACACTTGACAGAACTCGGTGCATAGTAGTCTTGGCGTAGCCACTCACTGCACATGGCGGGCTCGGTGAAGTGTAGTCACTGCGCATGGCGCTCTTTAGGCGCATGGCAGGACTTGGCGCATGGAAGCACCCTAGTAGCTGGATCTGAACCAAGGTCTATGCGCGACCAGGTTATGCGCGCCATGGTGCATGTCTCTTAAAGAATGAAGTATCACACCCCGATCTCCTGCAGGAATCGGCCGTCCCTGCTAGGAGTGAATCACCGCACCAGTGCTCACGCTGGACGATCGTTTCCATCATGACATAATGTTGTGCGAGCCCGGAGTTGCACTCATGCGTTGAGCCGGACCAACTAAAGGGTCCAAGACTGACTCCAAGCCCCCACCTATTTGACCTTTGTGTCATTTTCGAATTTTGACCCCAAGTGCCCCCATTTGGCACAAAGGCCTTCGCATAACTATCTCATTCACCAAATCATTCACATGCACTTTCGAAGATATTTAGATTCATTGTATGGAATATCCATCGAAACATCGAGAGAGAGCGTCTACCACATCATTCACTAATGAAGTTCAAAACTGAAAGAATTGATACGAGGGCAAAGGACGTAAAGTCGTGCTCTGATACCAAAATATCATACCCCATTCCCGTAGGCCCGAACGACCTCGCTTGGTTGTGATGTCGCACAATCCTATGTTGCGTACGCGTAAGGCAAGCACTAGAAACGGTCGATTTGAACTAAGCCACAGAGTCGCACAGATAGTCCCTAATGTAGCGGAAGTAGAATAAACACAAGTATATGACAAGAACAATCTCTTTATTGATATAAAATAAAGATTACAAGCTATGCTAGGCCATGATTATAAGTCGCTCAAGCTCTCTCTCTCTCTCTCATTACTATAAATATGCTCATAGGCTTACAACTCAAAGCAATTACTCTAGATGATGATGTTTCCATATATTACATCATGTATATATGAGCTTCCGGTCCGTGCTCCTCACTCCAAGATGCCAAATGCGATCTGGCACCTCGATGCATCAAACAATCTCTAAAACCGTACGAGCTACTCCATGCACCATGCGTGCAATCTGGTTGGGTATCAGTACATTGAATGCACTAGTGGGGAGGCCACTCGCTTATTCCATAAAACAAGCACGTTCATTAGTTATATGCACCAACTCATTTGTTATCTTTCTAGTCTTGCCTTAGGGTCATTTTCATGACATAATAATGAAAAGCATATACCCGTGTCTAACAAGTGTGTCAAGCAGTAAATAACTGAGTTTGTCTTATCCTTTCTTACCATTCTTCCTTCTCTGTTCAAGCACAACAATAAAATCAAGTATATATATACTATGAAAATAAAGAACATCTATGAAAACATCAAAGTGTCTCAAGTGTGTCTCTGACTCAGGCATATTTTTACTTAAACTATATCGTATACCGTGCATTCTTTCTCTACTTGTGCGATGTGACATGCATCAAACTCCATAGGGTTACCCTTATCCTTGTACGCATATTTCTACTATGCATGCATGACTTATCTATGTGAAGGTCACTAGCTCTGTAAGCCATATTGGATATATCTTCTTGGATTGAATGATTGTCTTCCTAGTTTGGTAGCTAGCCAAACTGGGCCTCCCGAACCATCCATGCTAGGACTTACTACTAAGCAATAACAATAGGACTTCAGCTAGTGCAGTCCTCCCGTGCCGACACGATTTCGATGCCTCGGAGATCGTTCGAGGACTCTCTTCCTGGTGCGCAACCAGTTGTTGTCTGTGACCATGCAACTACTCCACCACTTCCAATCCTAACTAAGAACTTCATGCTCAATTTTCTTTTATCCAAGGACCATACTCGGTTCCTTCTATCTGAGAACTTTATGCTCGGTCTTTACTTTTTTAGGACTTCCTGCTCGAAGAGTAGATAACTTTCTTTGCTTTCTTCTCCTGACTCGGAACGACTACTGGATAGTCTTCCTTTTCTATGTATACATAAGACTCTACTCTAACTCCATGTCACATTTCGTGCAATGCGGTGCCTCAATATGTAAAGAAGAACTATTTTGTGGCATATATAAGATGATATTCCATGTGACTCAATATCTCTAGGTTACGTAGATAGCAAGTAAATTCTATGTTATATGCATATGATAAGGTGGGATTATTCCCTTAGCTATGTGTGTTCATATCTTTTATTAGCATGTAAATGTTATCGCTTAGAAACTAGCATGTATTATTTCTTTTCTTAAGTATACAGCTAAGCAAAAACAGGTTCATCGGAGCCACCCACCTAGTGATGATTCGTATTGGTCGAGCGAGACTGCGAACGTGCCTCTGAAATGTCTAAGTCTGAACTTCTTTGAAGGGCAAGTCAGAATGCCTTAGCACCAAGCGAGTCATCCCGCCAAGCTTGTCACTACCCGATTCTAGAAAATAGGATTATTTTTTTATTTTTATTTGGTAAATTGTGTATTATTTATAATTAATTATATTTATATTTAATTAGTGGTTGTATTATTTTTGTTTGATTGTTTTAGGATTTTGGCTAGCCTGGACCCATGTCAGACCCTAGTGGACCCATGTCCGACCCAACCTACACCCTTGTGAGACCTATTTTTGGGTATAGAATATTTATTATATTTTTAATAGGTTAGTTGGAGAGACTGGGAGTTAGTTTGAGTGCTTTTAGAACCCCGAACCCAAACCCAAGTGAGAGAAGGGCATTTTGGTCTTTTGGAGACTTTGTAAACCCCTTATTTCTTACTTGGCCGGTTCCCACAGCCCCCATTCCTAGCCGACCAGCAGCACAGCCCCCCCCCCCACTCTTCTTCTTCACTACTTCTTCTTCTTCTTCTCTATTCTCCATTCCTTCTTCTTTCCTTCTCCCAAGTTCAAGTAAGTAATCCATTTCTCTTCTTTCTTCTTCTATTCTTTATGGATGTTAACCCTAACCCTACATTCTTCCCCAACCTAATGGATAGAGCCTAGACTTAGTGTGGAGGCTAGATTTGGAGGCTTGGAGCTTGAGGGAGGTGATTTTAAGTGAATTGGAGACTTTGGCCTTGGGATTCCAACTCCCAAGAGGTAAACCCTAACTTTTCCCTTATTAATTGCTCTAATATAGTGTAATTAGTGGTTTAGAACCATCCTAGACCCTAAGACTATCCGTGGGAGGAAGTTGGAACAAGTTTGGTTGTGTTTGGAGACTTTGACACTATATTTTGTGTCAATTTTGGGTGGAATCCGAGATTGGTCCAATTTTAGATGATGCCGTAGGTTAGACGGACCTAGGTAGACTTAGTCGGGTGTCTTAAGGGTATGTGCGTGTCTCCGTTCGGACACGTGAAGCCGTGTCGCGGAGAAACGGACGTTTCGGGCGTTTTTGGGGTTTTCGTCGTCGCCGATTCTATGTGCGTACGTATTTTTATCACGGTCCTAGAATCGATGAGTTAGTATTTTTTTCTAGGATCTAGACATCGTTTAGAACCTGTGGATAAATTTTGGGCCAATTCTGAGTTGGTTTGGTGTGCGTTTCAGGAGGTTTTTCGAACTGCACACCGCGTGTTCGTCGAAATGGCCGAACGGCCATTTCGACTTGTGTCACGACCCGCACCCGGAAAATCGGGCATGAGTCGTGGGTACGTCCAGCCTACGCCGCAGCATCGGCGGTAGAACGCTGTCTAGGTCAACTAACTAAATAATAATCTCACACAAAAATCGGCCATGACCTCTCCAAAAGGAGGGCAACCACACAAATAATATAAACCTGTCAAGATCTCAACTCCAAACGGAGGAGCAAATATCTCAATGATAATCAAGTACTCAATCACGAATCTAAGCACGATAAGATAACACAGAGATCTAACAACTATAAAGTCTAACCAACAACAACTACTACAACAACCACAACATCAAATAATAATACAACAATATCCAAAATAATATACAAACAAGGTCTCAATCTAAAACCGGAGACAAATTCGGTGCTAAAAGCTAATAAAAATAACAACAAAGTCCCAGTGATCCCGGCTACCAACCCGAAAATCACCCCTAAACTAGAGGGTCCCTGTCTGCACCATTGACAGGCTCAGGTCCATAAAACGTTGGACACCAATCCTCCGGATACTCTGAAAAAATATGTCCAGTCAGGACTGGAGCAAGTACATCTCTAACAGCAGTTCTATTTAAATGATAAAAATAATAAAACAGTTATAGCAAGTAGCAAGAAGAATGAAGCAAGTATGAAACAAGGAAATATGTATAACTGGTGCATAAAGGTAAAGATGCATGGATATCAGAGCAAGATAGTAATAACTGCAAGATACAAGAAATCTACACTAAGAGTAAGTCTGTGCACATGAACGTGTAGTGAGTCCAGCATGAAAAACATGTAGTGAGTCAAGTCCAGAAACATGTAAGTGAGACAAGTCAAGAAATGCATGAGAGTCCAGACTATAAAGAATGAACTCGGTGTCTTTGAAATACTTATTTCGACATGTAAACGGCTAGGGGTAAGTACGGCTCACCGCGCACTGGGTGCGCGGCTGCTATCATTCCAGATTAGACCAGAGGGAGTGATGCCTGATGATGCCAGATAGGAATGTTTACATGTCTACTCGAGTATTTTCCCGCCCCGACTAATATAAGTGGATCCAAGACCCGACACGCAAATCAAGATGAGTCCAGCCTGAACATGAATGATGCCTGTAGTGATGCCTGTAGGTGATGCCAGTAGTGATTCCAGAATAGAGGCCAGAAACATGAAATGTACGTGTCGCAAGTAAATGAATCCAGAAATACCAGTCAGTGTCCCGTGTTGTGCCAGAATAATCAGATGATACTATACTAGAAGCTGAATCATAATAATCATCAAATAATGAAAACTATCAGAGAATGTACTCGCCTGACGTCCTGAGCAACTGGCGATCCGAACTGGTATCGCAAGGACCTAATGCGAAAAGCAAGGTTAAACAGGGTTCTAATGAGTTAAACAGATATAAAATAACTAAAAATAGGCTTCTAGGGTCGTTCTAGGTCAAACGGGTCAAACCGGTGAAATCTGGGTCAAAAGTCAACTCTGGGTCCAAAAAGTCAACTCTAGGTCAAAACTAGGTCAAAAGTTGACTTTGGCGGTCAACCGAGTCAACTACGGTCAAGTCTGGGTCAAACTAGGGTGCTCCTGAAATTCTAGGTCAAACCGAGCTCATTAAGTTAGAAAACTCACAAACTTGCCTCCTTGAGATACCGGGATACCCTCGGTATCCGATACCTCAACCTAGGCTATATACCCCGCCTATACCCTCTAAAATCTATGCTAGCACGCGTAAATATATATACATATACATATAAAAATCACTCCAATACTATTCCTAGGCTATTGCTCAAAAAACTCCGCTCGAAACCCAATACCTTGGTTATCTCAAGGTATTGAAATACCTCGGTATCTCAAGGTATTGAGATACCGCTCTAAACTCAACCCGACTACCCCTCTAGCTAACTAACTATACATAAACATATATGTCTAGCTATAATCTAGGCTAAAATACATATATCTAATACATATAGGCATATACCTATATATATTTATCCAATACCTTACCTTACCTTACCTTACCTTACCTTACCCTCCTCATAAATATATATGTATATCTATATCTAGATATCTAAACTATCTATCTAGCTATGTATATATCTATCTATCTATCTATCTATCTATCAATATCTCATCCATCTATCTATGTATCTAATATCTATTTATCTATGTACCTACCTATCTATCTAACATCTAGCTATCTATCCATTTACCTATCTATCTATCAAATTATTTATCTACCTATCTATGAATCTATCTATCTAGCTAGCTATATAACTATATATCTATCTATCTTTCTATTACCTATCTATCTATGTGTCTATCTATCTTGATATCTTATTAATCTATCAATCTATCTATATGTATCTAATATCCATATATCTAACTATTTACCTAACTATCTAAATATCTATATAGTATCTATCTATTTATCTCTAACTATCTAGGTATCCATTTACCTATATCTAATCTATTTATCAATCCGTCTATCTATCCATCTACCTATTAATCTATCTATCTATATACGTATCTATCTAACTACCTATTATCCATCTATCTATCATTCTATCTAACTATCTAACTATCATCTATCTACCTAACTATCTATATAGCAATCTATCTATCTATATATATATATATATATATATATATATATATATATATATATATATATATATATATATATACACACACTCACACACTCAAACATAATTATAAACCCTCACACACACTCACACTCACACACCCTCACACACACACTCTCACAAACACACAACCACACACATAAACACTCATACATATATATATATAAACACATATATACATAAACTGAAACCCATATATATATATATATATATATATATATATATATATATATATATATAGGCACTCACTCACACTCACACTCACACACACTCACCTACACACTAGCACACACTCACACAAGCACTCACCTACACACATACACTAGCACATAGATATAAATACACACACATATAAATAGAAATATATATATATATATAGAAACACACACCAACATATATATAAATATATAAATATAGACACAAACACTAACACAACACAACACACAACAACACACAACCCACACGCCCCACACACGCCCAACGACCCCGACACTCACCAACACCCTAAAATATATATAATATAACTCGAAAACTCTAGCACACACTCTCCGATACTAACCCAACGCGCGTACAAGCCCGAAACGAGAAAACCAAGTCGAAATGGCCGTTCGGTCATTTCGACGAACACGTGGTACGCGGCTCGGAAAACCTCCTGAAACGCACACCAAACGAACTCGGAATCGGCCCAAAATTTACCCACGCGCTTTAAACGATGTCTAAATCCTAGAAAATGTACTCCCGCGTCGATTCTAGGTCCGTGGCGGAAACACACACGCACTTAGAATCGGCGACGACGAAAAGCCCCAAATTCGTCCGAAATGTCCGTTTCTCCGCGACGCGGCTTCCCGTGTCCGAACGGAGACACGCACTCACCCTCAAGACACCCGACAACGTCTACCTAGGTCCATCTAACCTAGAGCATCACCCAAAATTGGGCCAAATTCGGATTCCACCCGAAATTGACACAAAACCTAATGTTAAAGTCTCTAAACCCAACCAAACTAGTTCCAACTTCCTCCTACGGGTAGGCTTAGGGTCTAGAAAGGTTCTACAACACTAATTACACTACACAAAAATAATTAGCAAGGGGAAAGTTAGGTTTTACCTCTTGGGAGTTGGAATCCCAAGCCAAAATCTCCAAAATGCTCCAAATCCTCCAAACCAAGCTTTCAAGCTCCCAATCCAAGCTCCAACACAAAATCTAGGCTCTACCCACCTAGGTTGGGGAAGAATGTAGGGTTAGGGTTAATCATAAAGAAGAATAGAAGAAGAAAGAGGAGAAATGGGAACTTACTTGAGAGTGGAAAGAAGAAAAGAAGAAGGAAGAATGGAGAATGGAGAAGAAGAAGAAGAAGAATGAAGAATGAAGATGAAGAGGAAGTGGGGCTGCTGTGTGCACGGGTAGGGGGCTGTGAATGGCCGACCAAGCACAAAATAAAGGGTTACACTAATGTCCAAAAGTCCAAAATGCCCTCTCCTAACTTGGTTTTGGGTTTCGGGTCCAAAAACACTCAAACTAACTCCAAATCTCTCCCACTAACCTTCTAAAAATATAATAAATAAATTTAAGCCCCAAAATAATTCTCACAAGGGTGTGGGCTGGGTCGGACATGGGTCCACTAGGGTCTGACATGGGTCCAGGCTAGCCAAAATCCTAAAACAAACAATAAAAAAATAATACAATCAATAATTAAATATAAATACAATTAAATATAAATAATCCACAATTAACTAAATTAAAAATAAAAAAAATACCCGGCTCTGGAAATGGGGTGGTGACAAGCCTATCCTCCTTAGAAAATTTCGTCCTCGAAATTTAAAGTCAATCACACTCTCTCTAGGTCAAACCCCCAACAATCACAGTCAAGAAATTCTACCTAAACAACATACAAGATCAGGGTCCTACTGGGCGTGTTATTACAGTCTCAATCGGGGTCACTACACTATCTACCACAACACAAAGAAAATCTAACAGGTACTAATGAAGCACACCACAGGAATGGAAAAGGACAGAAAGAAGAAACAAGAGACAGACCTGCTAACCCGATATCCGTAGCATCGGCCTCCTCGACCGTCAACGCATAAGCCCTGCCCTGCTGGGGTATATCCCTCTGCTGGTGCGGGGCATGATGCTGTACCACAGATGGCCTAGCTCCAACTCTCTGATCCTGTGCTCCACCCGATGGAGGTGCAGTAGGGCAATCTCGCATCTGGTGAGCAGAGGATCCACAGAACAAACACACCTTCAGCCTCCTCCTACAAATATCCCAGGTGTGTCCTGCCTTCCTGCAGTAGGCACAAGTGGGCACCCTCTGATCCTGACCCTGTTGCGCTGCCTTCTGCACATAGGGACGCTTAGCTGGTCCCGCACTACCACTGGCACTGCCTGAATCATCCCTGCCTCTCTTAGACTTGAGCTCCAAGTCATCCTCTGCTCTCTGAGCATCTCCTACTATCTGCTCAAAAGTCGCCTCGCGGTCGCTCCTGGTCAAGGACTTGACTGCCATGACCAAGCCCTTGCGAAACTTTCTCGCCTTGGCTGCCTCACTCAATCCCTCCACAAATCTGCCCAGACGGCAGAACTCCGCTGCGTACTCGTCCACCGTCATGCTCCCTTGGACGAGTGCTTCAAACTGGCTCTCCAAAGCACTGAGCGCCACATCTGGGAAAAACTTCTCCTTAAAAAGCCTCTTGAAAGCCTCCCAAGTAAGCCCTGGCGCTGCGATCCTCGTATCTGTGCGATACCACGTCAAAGCGAGGTCGAACATCTGACTGCCCGCTGCCTCTATCGCATGCTGTCTGGAATCTGCGCTAGCCTGAAGATACCCTCAATCTGCTCTATTCAGTCATCCGCGTACAGGATCCCTTCTGTACCACGGAACTCCTTGGGCCGCATCCTCTGGAAGTCGATGATACTACCCGACCTTGGATGCTGAATCTCATCTGCCTGTGGCTGAATCTGTGCCACCCTATCCACTGCCGTCATGGCCACCTGGTGGGCGTTCTCAATGCCCAGCCTCATCACATCCACCTGACGGTGCTGCGCGTCCATCATCTCCCTGAAGAACGCAAACAACTGCGCGGCATCTACTGGAGCAGGAAGTGGTGGAGGAACCACCGGAACGACTGGGGTAGTCCTCGGATCGACAGGTGAAAAAGGATCCCCGAAAGAAGCAGATGCTCCCTCAACCGCAGGAGTGGTGAGTGGAGCGGTAGCAGCTGCCTGAATACGAGCTGGACGAGAGGTAGCAGACCTCTCCGAGGCAACTGCTGGAACGGTACGATGGGATCGTGTCTTCGGAGGCATCCTGAACACAGATCAAAAGAAGTCAATACGGCGCAAGATACGATATCATCAAAGAAGGACAGTAATATTTCAAAAGAAAGCAATTTCAGAATAATTAGATTGGAATTGTTCCTAGTCGTGATTGAGTACACTCTCATCCTAGATCCTAGAGCAGGCTCGCAGCAGTACAACTAAGTTATTGTACCACCATGACAGCGCACTAATTGCGAATCGAGACCTGCATGGGGCCGCCACCAAAAATGTGTCACGACCCGTACCCGGAAAATCGGGCATGAGTCGTGGGTACGTCCAGCCTACGCCGCAGCATCGGCGGTAGAACGCTGTCTAGGTCAACTAACTAAATAATAATCTCACACAAAAATCGGCCATGACCTCTCCAAAAGGAGGGCAACCACACAAACAATATAAACCTGTCAAGATCTCAACTCCAAACGGAGGAGCAAATATCTCAATGATAATCAAGTACTCAATCATGAATCTAAGCACGATAAGATAACACAGAGATCTAACAACTATAAAGTCTAACCAACAACAACTACTACAACAACCACAACATCAAATAATAATACAACAATATCCAAAATAATATACAAACAAGGTCTCAATCTAAAACCGGAGACAAATCCGGTGCTAAAAGCTAATAAAAATAACAACAAAGTCCCAGTGATCCCGGCTACCAACCCGAAAATCACCCCTAAACTAGAGGGTCCCTGTCTGCACCATTGACAGGCTCAGGTCCATAAAACGTTGGACACCAATCCTCCGGATACTCTGAAAAAATATGTCCAGTCAGGACTGGAGCAAGTACATCTCTAACAGCAGTTCTATTTAAATGATAAAAATAATAAAACAGTTATAGCAAGTAGCAAGAAGAATGAAGCAAGTATGAAACAAGGAAATATGTATAACTGGTGCATAAAGGTAAAGATGCATGGATATCAGAGCAAGATAGTAATAACTGCAAGATACAAGAAATCTACACTAAGAGTAAGTCTGTGCACATGAACGTGTAGTGAGTCCAGCATGAAAAACATGTAGTGAGTCAAGTCCAGAAACATGTAAGTGAGACAAGTCAAGAAATGCATGAGAGTCCAGACTATAAAGAATGAACTCGGTGTCTTTGAAATACTTGTTTCGACATGTAAACGGCTAGGGGTAAGTACGGCTCACCGCGCACTGGGTGCGCGGCTGCTATCATTCCAGATTAGACCAGAGGGAGTGATGCCTGATGATGCCAGATAGGAATATTTATATGTCTACTAGAGTATTTCCCCGCCCCGACTAATACAAGTGGATCCAAGACCCGACACGCAAATCAAGATGAGTCCAGTCTGAACATGAATGATGCCTGTAGTGATGCTTGTAGGTGATGCCAGTAGTGATTCCAGAATAGAGGCCAGAAATATGAAATGTACGTGTCGCAAGTAAATGAATCCAGAAATACCAGTCAGTGTCCCGTGTTGTGCCAGAATAATCAGATGATACTATACTAGAAGCTGAATCATAATAATCATCAAATAATGAAAACTATCAAAGAATGTACTCGCCTGACGTCCTGAGCAACTGGCGATCCGAACTGGTATCGCAAGGACCTAATGCGAAAAGCAAGGTTAAACAGGGTTCTAATGAGTTAAACAGATATAAAATAACTAAAAATAGGCTTCTAGGGGCGTTCTAGGTCAAACTGGTCAAACCGGTGAAATCTGGGTCAAAAAGTCAACTCTGAGTCCAAAAAGTCAACTCTAGGTCAAAACTAGGTCAAAAGTTGACTTTGGCGGTCAACCGAGTCAACTACGGTCAAGTTTGGGTCAAACTAGGGTGCTCCTGAAATTCTAGGTCAAACCGAGCTCATTAAGCTAGAAAACTCACAAACTCGCCTCCTTGAGATACCGGGATACCCTCGGTATCCGATACCTCAACCTAGGCTATATACCCCGCCTATACCCTCTAAAACCTATGCTAGCACGCGTAAATATATATACATATACATATAAAAATCACTCCAATACTATTCCTAGGCTATTGCTCAAAAAACCCCGCTCGAAACCCAATACCTTGGTTATCTCAAGGTATTGAAATACCTCGGTATCTCAAGGTATTGAGATACCGCTCTAAACTCAACCCGACTACCCCTCTAGCTAACTAAATATGCATAAACATATATGTCTAGCTATAATCTAGGCTAAAATACATATATCTAATACATATAGGCATATACCTATATATATTTATCCAATACCTTACCTTACCTTACCTTACCCTCCTCATAAATATATATGTATATCTATATCTAGATATCTAAACATCTATCTAGCTATGTATATATCTATCTATCTATCTATCTATCTATCTATCTATCTATCTATCTATCTATCTATCTATATCTCATCCATCTATCTATGTATCTAATATCTATTTATCTATGTACCTACCTATCTATCTAACATCTAGCTATCTATCCATTTACCTATCTATCTATCAAACTATTTATCTACCTATCTATGAATCTATCTATCTAGCTAGCTATATAACTATATATCTATCTATCTTTCTATTACCTATCTATCTATGTGTCTATCTATCTTGATATCTTATTAATCTATCAATCTATCTATATGTATCTAATATCCATATATCTAACTATTTACCTAACTATCTAAATATCTATATAGTATCTATCTATTTATCTCTAACTATCTAGGTATCCATTTACCTATATCTAATCTATTTATCAATCCGTCTATCTATCCATCTACCTATTAATCTATCTATCTATATACGTATCTATCTAACTACCTATTATCCATCTATCTATCATTCTATCTAACTATCTAACTATCATCTATCTACCTAACTATCTATATAGCAATCTATCTATATCTATATATATATATATAGATATATACACACTCATACACTCAAACATAATTATAAACCCTCACACACACTCACACTCACACACCCTCACACACACACTCTCACAAACACACAACCACACACATAAACACTCATACATATATATATAAACACATATATACATAAACTGAAACCCATATATATATATATATATATATAGGCACTCACTCACACTCACACTCACACACACTCACCTACACACTAGCACACACTCACACAAGCACTCACCTACACACATACACTAGCACATAGATATAAAATACACACACATATAAATAGAAATATATATATATATATATATATATAGAAACACACACCAACATATATATTAAATATATAAATATAGACACAAACACTAACACAACAC
>JAYESA010000001.1:141200061-141238890 GCA_036927795.1 Iris macrosiphon | reverse complement strand
ATCCTAATACCTAACGAGCTGGAGAAGGCCCTGAAATTTCATCACGGCCTTACCCTCGAGCTCCAAGGGCATACTATGGCAGGCAAGGATACAAGAAGCCATTGGCCGAGAAGCACGATGCTCAAATCCAACCATATCAATCAGAGACCAGACCGGAGCAGGAAGACCAATCTGTCACCCGGAAAATCAGGCACAACACAAGACAGGGCCATATCAATACAAGGAACTTCCGACTTGTCACTATTGTGGCAGGAAAGGACATTATGCCAAAAACTGTCGAAGAAAGTATAGACTATGCCTGATATGTGGAGACAATCAACATAGGGCCAGAGACTGCCCACAACACAGAGAAGCAGCACTCCAGAACGGGCAAGGACCAGCAGCACCAGCCCAGATAATGCAACCCCCTACTAGAGGTCAGCATTCTCCAGCATCTGAAAGATTTCAGAGGGGACCACCCTTGGCCACTCAGGAATCGCAGTACTACCTAGCCAGACAACAAACCAAAAGATAAAGGCACGAGCAGGCCTTTGCACTAGCTGCAGTTGCAGAAGAACCAGAAGGTAAAACCATTTCAGGTACCATTATATTTATATTATTACCTGCAAACCGCATTATTTGATTCTAGAGCTACACTGTCATCATATCTAGTAGTTTCGTAGCCATGCAAATAGCCACTTTTACCGGAGGAGGCATTGTTCCAGTTACCAACATTACTAAAACATGCTAGTAGTCATGTATAATAGAGTAATGAGGACGCGATTCTTGGTACTTCCAATACCAAACTTTGACGTTGTCTTAGACATGGACTGATTAAGCCCAGTACAAATGCTATACTAGACTACGGGAAGAGAAGCGTCATCTTTAGACCACCAGGTTACCCATACAGATATAGATAGTACCTATGATAGCAAATCATAGTAGTTAAACCCTAGTCACCTGATGACTTATAATATCCGACCTAAATTATTTTTCCACCCTCTAGATAATAATCAGGACTAAGCAAGATTAGATAGGTAGATTGCTAGACTTTGATTGCTAGGCTCAAATATGAGAATGAAGTGATACCTGAGAACTTCAGGTAGTTTTGGGAATAGAGCAAATGGATTTAAGGAGAGAATATCGACAGATGTTAACTTTGAGTTGGAAATCGTGAACTACCAATAATGTACGACCAGTTGTAAACCTGATGGTACCCCTATAATTTGGATAAAGGGTATACATAGAGTAAAATAGGAAATCATGTGTTTTTGAAGATCCCACCTACCCGAGGAACTATCAGACTAGGAAGAAAAGGAAAACTAAGCTCGAGGTACATCGGACCCTTCGATGGGTTGGAACGCATCAGAGAAGTGGCTTACGAGATTACCTCAGACATTGGAAAGTACATGACGTCTTCCACGTATCCCAATTAAGGAGGTACACTCCGGTTACAAGTCATGTGCTGAACCATTGAGATTATTGTCAGAGCCATATAAATCCTAGATCGAAGCGAGAAGGGTTGCAAGGCCAGACTATCCTTTAATTCGTATTGCATAAAAACATCATGCACCAGGCAAATCAACCTGGGAACGAGAAGAGGATATTCGATAATGTTTTCCCCATCTATTTCCAGACCAGGGTATATCCAAATATTTTAAATCAATCAATCTTTCGTTCTCATTATATGTCTATTTTTATTTCGAGGATGAAATATTCTAAGGAGGGTAGATTGTAAACTCCCTCGACCAGATTTCAGTAATTTAAGATTATTTTTAGCTAATTAAAATTATTGCAACTTTTAAAAATTTATTTATCACATATCCTTTTGATTGTGCACCTGTCCATTACACAATTAATTTAGAGCATTACACTAGCTGTTATCCCTAAACAAGTTCACATACCTGCCCTAGACATGTTAGACTATTTTCTTGAATTTTGTGCAACTCCCAGATACTTCGTTTTGTGCTTCGTTTTAGTCGCACAAATATCATTACAAACGTACGTATTTATTTTCTATTTAATTTCCTGCTCTTTACCCATCTCTATACCCCTAGAGATTTGAGGACCAGTAGGCAACTGTTTTGCCCAAACAAAAATACGATAATATTCTACACTGAATATACTATAATTAGTGTATTGACACCGTAGAAAAATTATGACCCTACCTACCCCTAAATAATTAGTGAACATCGTGCGCAGTATTTATTAATTAATAAATACGGTGATCTGTATCACTCAGAAACCAGGCCCAACACCTGCCCAGGCTCACCCCCACACTTTCCAAAGCACTTCCCCAGCTTTCTCCCTTATTTTTGTACAATTCTGTATTTTTAGGAACCAGGTGTTTTTACAGACAAATTGCGTAATTACGCAAAATACCAATTTTAGGACTTTTCTGTAATTTATAGAATTACAGGGGTTTTTCTGTAAATTACAGTACGAGGTGGCACCTTCCTATTGGCCGGTGAACGTGGACCGTACACGTGGCATGGGGCCCACCTCAAAATATCAGATTAATATCCTAAAATATCTGAAATAGATATTTTATTTAATAAATTACCTAAAAACCCCCAACATTTAAACTATTTACAAATCTATCCTAAACCCTAACCCTATTTAAACCACCCCCCCCCCACCCGAGCTCCTCTCACTTCCCACACCCAACTCCGGCCACCCCCGCCCACCGGACCGCCGCCGACCACCTCGCCATTCCCCCAGCTTCCCTCCGGCCAACTGCCGCCCTCCCTGGCCGCCGCCTCCGCCTCCGGCAGCCCCCGCAGCACCCTCCCCTTTCCTGCACCACAGCAGCTTCCTCACCTCCGACCGCCCACCACCGTCACCCCGGCCGCCTTGGTCCACCGCCACTACCCCCATCCGCTCCGCCACTCCTCCCTCCGTCGAACCACCATCTCCCCGCCACCCCACGACACCCTCAGCGGCCGGCAGCTCCCCTGCAACCCTCCGCCGACTTCCCCTGCCCACTGCCCCGAGTCACCCCGACCTCCTCGAACGGCCGCCACCACCGCATCTGACCACCGCCACTCACCCCGAAGCCTTCGCCGTCCCCTCCTCCTGCGCCCTGACACCCTGAGCCGCCTCCACCACCACCGCAACCCCCGCCATAGCCACCGCAGCTGCTGCTGTTGCTGCTACTGTTGACTGTTGCAGCTGCTGCTGCTGCTGCAGCCGCCGCCGTAGCTCGCCGGAGCTCCGCCTGACCTCCGTCGACGACGACGCGGGCCCCCCCCCCCGACACGACAGGTATACCCCTTGTATACGTATGTATAATTATATGTATATATATGTATGTATATACTTATATATATATATATATATATATATATATATATATATATATATATATATATATATATATATATATATATATATTTATATGTATATTTATATATATTGTGTATATATTATATTATCTATATTAATATGTATATATATACAGTATATATAATATATTATTATATACTTAAATACAGTATATAAATACAGTATAATATATATTATATTATATTATATTATATTAATAATGTATATTTTTATTTCTGTTATATATATATATATATATATATATATATATATATATATATATATATATATATATATGTTATATATATATAGTATTCTATAATTATATATATTATATAATTATTGTATATTATATCAGTATATATATATGTATCATTCTTATATTTTATATATTATATATACATATCTATATAATGTATTATATATATATATGTATTCTTTTTGTTTCTTTTTGTATAAATATATATATATATATCTATATATATATATATTTATGTATATTATCATACATATATAATTATAAAGCATATAATTATATTGTAGTTATATATATATAATATATACTATTATATGTCATTATATATAGATGCATTTTTTTCTTACTTATATATATATATGTATATATATATATATATATATATATACATCTATGTATATATATATATATATGTATTATCTCTATATAATGTATTATATATATATATTTATATTATACATAGTGCTGGATAATACAGCATATATATGTATTTATATATATATTTACATTTTTTGCACTGTCTTTTTCTTTTTATTATTTATATATATGTATATATATATCTATATAGTACTTATATATAATATTATATATATTATATACTAATATACTAGATATACAGTATATATATATATGTATTTAAATTCCTGCAATTTCTTTTCTGTTATATATATGTAAATATATGTATCTATATATGTATTTAAATTCCTGCATTTTCCTTTCTTTTATATATATGTATATATGAATATATATATGAATATATATATATACTAGTAAACATAAATATGTATGCATATATATATTTTAATTCCTGCACTTTTCTGTTCTTTTATATATATATCTATATATTATCATACATATATATTATTATCTATCTATCTATCTATCTATATATATATATATATATATATATATATATATATATATATATATATATATATATATATATATATATATATATATATATATATATATACTACTAGTATATATAAATAAACTATGTATGTTATATTCTGCACTTCCTTTATATATATGTAAATATATATATATATATATATCTGTATATATGTATAAATATCTATTATATATACTATATATATACATACTACTATATTATTATATCTATATATATATATACTCTATATATATATATATGTACCCTATACTATATATATGACTATATATATTGTATATGTGCTCTTTTATTTCAATTTGATATTTACAAAGCCCTATAATGTCTTAAACAGATTATATCTTCAAGCACAGTCAGTGACCCCCTGTCACAAGAACCCTCAAACATTGACTGTGAGATCAGGTTTTTCAACACAAACAGGGAGTAGGCAAGTATACCTTGCCAAGTTTTTACTGTTTAAATATTAACTGTTGAATGTTCTTTTGAGTAAATTTACATATAAACAGTATGTATCTGAGACTGCCTCGGGTACCGTCAACAAATACGTTGACACGTAGTGTAATTAACTTAGTCTATACAGACTTACCATCAACTGTGAGGGTATCCTAATATCCTCTTAGACCCTATCACGGGTACACGCAACAAGGTTGCACTTCATTTTGGGATGCAAGTTTACGTAGTTGATTAGCTACCAGTACGTACGACGTGCATCACGGCTTAGAACAAAATTAGAAAAGTTACGACTTGGCATTAGTTACATTGGGCGAGGAGAACGACTAAAAGACGTATGGGACACCCACCTCTTTATCCCGATGCCGCACTCGATGGAGTGATACGGTTGTTATATATATATTCCTGTGACCATACTCATCGTAGATGGAAAATTGTATAGTGCCCTTGAACGGGGGCATATGTGGCATATACTAGCCAGTCACTACGGATTGGTGAATTACGTCAGCATATGTCTAGCCACACTTTCCCATACGTACTAGGTTGTCTCAAATAGCATTCACTTAGATGGTTAGCACCCTGTATTTATTTATTCAGTATTTACATACATGGCATATTATTTTTATGTATCTTGTTACGTCCCACTGAGGACCTGGTTCCCTGCCATGTTTAGATGAGACACTCTACCCCACAGTACATGGACCTGGACAGGAGACTGGAGATGCCCCTGAGAAACAGTTAGAGGATATGCCATCAGAGTCTGCCTGAGTACACTGGTGTTGGAGCTACATATTTCGAGGACGATGCACTAGTTATCTTATTTCACTTTTGCTTATCTTTTTGTAGTGGGTTTGTTCCCACAAGATATTATCTGATTTGTATTATGACATTTCAGACTTAGCTTTATATATATTCAGCACTATTTTCCATATTTCATGATATTCCTGTGGATGAGATAGAGTTACCTGTATTTAGACTTGTAGTATTTTAGGACAGCGTAGCACATCACTTTAGGTCCATTAAATTGGGTAATCCCTTAGTGACGTGTCAGCTGGCCAATGCCACGTGGCCTAGTTCCGTATATTTTTGGGACTGGGGCGTGACAGTGTTGGAGTGATTTTTATATGTATATGTGTATATATTTACGCGTGCTAGCATAGATTTTATCGGGTTTAGGCGGGATGCGTAGCCTAGATCGAGGTATCGGATACCGAAGGTATCCCGGTATCTCGAGGAGGCGAGTTTGAGGGTTTACTAGCTTAACGAGCTAGTTTTGACCTAGAATTTCAGGGGCACCCTAGTTTGACCTAGCTTTGACAATAATTGTCCTCGTTGACCGTAAAAGTCAACGTTTGACCTAGTTTTGACATAGAGTTGACTCTTTGGACCCTGGGTTGACTTTTTGACCCAAATTTTACCGGTTTGACCCGTTTGACCTTGAATATCCCTAGAAGCCTATTTTTAATTATTTTATATCAGTTTAAATCCATAGAACCCTGTTTAATTCTGCTTTTCGTAATATATTCTTGCGACGCCGGTCCGGATCTCGATCCTCATCAGTTGCTCAGGACATCAGGCGAGTACCTACCTCTGATAGTTTCCATTTCATGATAGCGTTTATATTACCTGTTCTAGAACTGTAATACTTGATTCTGACACATTGTTACACGAGTTGGTACTAGTGGATCCCGTCATGAGATGCTATCCCCTTACCGTGTTCAGCGGGTACTCTATCACGTGTATTTCATCATGAGCTTCGGGTATTGATTCTCATGTGCTATTATGTGCTTCTTGTGCTCTCGCCTTCGTGTGCGCAAGCTATTATCATGTACGTAGCATGTCGTATTTGGATCCAAGAGTATTAGTGGGGGAGGGGAGTAGGAGTTGGTTATGTGATCAAAGCCAAACAGTATTCATGTGTATGTCGGTTATGCAACTCACGCATAACGGAGTTATCGTAGTATTTTTCATGTGCAACCTAAGCCGATCACATAAAGAACTTGTGCTCAAGGCACTTAGATAGTATTCATGTTTTCTCACATACAGTTACTTCTCTACTTGTATTGTTCTCCAGTTTATATTGTAGCTACTTTATCTGCCCCAGCATGTATTTATTTCCTGTGCATCTTGTATACTTTTCTATTGCTCGTCATATACACCTTACCATATATTTGGAGTTACTTTCAGAGTTATGTACTTTGCTCCAGTCCTGACTAGGCATATTTTTTTCAAATGATCCTGAGAATTTCTGTCCGACATTCTACGAGCCGGGTGTCGACGAGTGTTGCGACCCCGAGACTAAGGAGGAGCCCGGCGAGGAGACGCCGTTAGCGCCCTAGTTAGCTAGGTGGGTTTCCTGGGTTGTTCCCAGTTGTTATTTTGGATGATTATACTTATTATTTTGCTGCTGTGAGATATTGTAGACTTGGACTGTATATTTGGATATTGTTCTTGCTCTTGGGTTCTTGTTTCCTTTTTGCTATCTTATCGTGGTTTTATTCTTCCCCTAGATATTGTGATTGAGGCATATATATTGCGTGGTTGGCCTCCTTTTTGAGAGGATATTGACAGGTTTTGTGAGATAGATATTGTGACCTAGAACGAACCTTTAAAGCGTTCTACCGCCGATTCTGCGGCGTAGGCTGGACGTACCCATGACTCATGCCCGATTTTTAGGGTGCAGGTCATGATACATTTTTGGTGGTGGCCCATGCAGGTCTAGTTTTTAGGTTTACCTGCAATAGGATATAGGATATAGGCTGAGAGAGAGTGTGCTCAATCACAACTAGGATCCTTCCTGATTTCTTTTGATATCTTTAATTTTCCTGAAGTTGTTTTCTTTTACAATATTATTGTCCTTCTTTGATGATATCATATCTTATACCATATTGACTTCTTTTGATCTGTGTTCAGGATGCCTCCGAAGACACGGTCTCAGCGCACCGTTCCAGCAGCTGCCACCGAGAGGTCTGCCACCTCTCATCTTGCTCGACTTTCGGCAGCCGCTACTGCTCTACTCGCCACTCCTGCGGTTGAGGGAGCATCTGTTTCTCTCGGAGATCCTCTTACTCCCATCGATCCGAGAGTTACCATAGTTGTTCCGGTGGTACCTCCTCTACCACCGCCTGCACCAGTTGATGCCACGCAGTTGTTCGCGTTCTTCAGAGAGATGATGGACGCGCAGCACCGCCAGGTGGATGTTATGAGGATGGGCATTAAGAATGCTCATCAGGTGGCTATGACAGCGGTGGACAGAGTGGCTCAGATCCAGCCACAGGCAGAGCAGGCTCAGCATCCTAGGCCGGGCACTATTATCGACTTTCAGAGGATGCGGCCCAAGGAGTTCCAGGGTACAGAGGGGATCCTGTACGCAGACGACTGGATCGAGCACATCAAGGGCATCTTTAGGCTGGCACTGATCCCAGCCAGTATGCAGATCGAGGCAGCGGGCAGCCAGATGTTCGATCTTGCCCTTACTTGGTATCGCACAGATACGCAGATAGCAGTACCGGGACTGACTTGGGAGGCTTTCAAGAAGTTTTTCAAGGAGAAGTTCTTCTCAGATGTGGCTCTCAGTGCTTTAGAGATCCAGTTTGAGGCGCTCGTCCAGGGGAGCATGCTAGTGGACGAGTATGTAACAGAGTTCTGCCGTCTGGGCAGATTTATGGAGGGTTTGTCTGAGGCAGTGAAGGTAAAGAAGTTCCGCAAGGGTTTGGTCATGGCGGTCAAGTCCTTGACTAGGAGTGACCGCGAGGCAACCTTCGAGCAGATTGTGAGCGACGCTCAGAGGGCTGAGGACGACTTGGAGCTGAAGACCAAGAGGAGCAGAGATGCTTCTGGAGTAGGCAACAGTGCAGGCCCAGCCAAGAGGCCATTCCAGCAGACCCAGCAGCACCAGGGTCAGGGTTGTGCACCCTTACGGCAGGCGCCCCAGCAGCAGAGACAGGGACAACAGCAGGGCCAGAGGCAGCCCATCATTTGCCCTTTCTGTAGGAAGCCAGGGCACGAATGGGACATTTGTAGGAAGAGGCTGGGCAGATATTTGTTGTGTGGTGCGGCAGATCAACAGTTGAAGGATTATCCTTCAGCACTTGCTCGTACAGCTCAGGGCGGAGGAGCCGCTCAGAGGGGACCAGCCAGAGCACCTGCAGCACAGCAGAGAGGAAAGCCCTTGCAGACTCAGCAGCAGAGGTTTGCCTAGCACCAGCAGCAGCACCGAGGAGGACAGCAAGGGCGAGCTTTTGCCCTGACTGTAGACGAGGCCGAGCCCGTTGGTGATGTGATCTCAGGTTCTGTTCTTCTTGATTCCATTCCAGCACTTACTTTATTTGATTCCGGTGCTTCCCATAGCTTTGTGTCTATATCTTTTGCTCTTAACCACCATCGTGTTGCTGAACCTTTAGCTAGACTCTATAAGATCACGACCGGGGGTGGCATCATCCTAGTCAGTGATGTCTGCAAAGACCGGAGAGTTACCTTGGGAGGCCGGGAGTTGAGTGTGTGCCTACTCATAATGCCACTTTCGAGCTACGATATTGTACTCGGAATGGATTAGTTGAGTATGCATTATGCTAGTATAGATTGTTGTGGAGGCAGAGTGTTGTTTAGTCCGTCGGGTGAGCCAGAGTTTCAGTTTGCCAGAGGAGCAGCGGAGCAGAGCGAGGGAGTCTTCTGCGGAGCCCTGGTGGTAGAGTCGAGGTTGCTACATCCACTGATAGAGGAATACATGGATGTCTTTCCGGAGGAGTTGCCAGGGTTACCTCCGGATAGAGATATGGAGTTCTCTATAGACTTGGTGCCAGGCGCAGAGCCGATATCCTAGCACGTCTATAGAGTCAGCAACAGTGAGCTGATAGAGTTGAAGAAGCAGGTGGATAAGCTTTAGGACAAAGGATTTATCAGATCTAGTTCTTTCCCGTGGGGTGCTCCGGTACTTTTTGTGCCGAAGAAGGATGGGTCGATACGGATGTGTATCGACTACAGGGCTCTGAACAACCACACAATCAAGAACAAGTATCCGCTGCCGCGTATTGATGATCTTTTTGACCAGTTGAGCAGAGCAAGGGTGTTTTCTAGGATTGATCTGAGGACAGGCTACCACCAGGTGAAGGTCAGGAAGGAGGATATTCCGAAGACAGCTTTTCGGACCAGGTTTGGACACTATGAGTTCATAGTGATGCCGTTTGGGTTGACTAATACCCCGGCAGTGTTTATGAATCTGATGAATAAGGTGTTCCATCAGCACCTGGACAAGTTTGTGGTGGTATTTATAGATAATATCTTGGTGTATTCGAAGACCCTAAAGGAGCACCAGGAGCATCTGAGGATAGTGCTGGAGACTCTCAGGAAGGAGAAGCTTTATGGAAAGCTTTCGAAGTGCGAGTTCTTCCTTGATAAGGTTGAATTCCTTGGTCATGTGGTGACGGGAGAGGGGATCTCGGTAGATCCGAGAAAGATTATGGCAGTTGAGGCATGGAGTGCTCCGAGTTCAGTAGCCGAGGTCAGGAGTTTCCTGGGACTGGCAGGTTACTACAGGAGATTTGTTCAGGATTTTTCCCGGATTGCAGAGCCGTTGTCCAGGCTGACCCAGAAGGACATAGAGTTTGTTTGGTCAGAGGAGTGCCAGATCGCCTTTGATGAGCTGAAGAGAAGGTTGACGACAGCTCCAGTGTTGACGTTGCCATCAGGATCTGGAGGTTTCACTATCTATAGTGATACATCGGGGAAGGGACTGGGTTGTGTGTTGCAGCAGAATATGAGGGTGATTTCCTATGCTTCCAGGCAATTATGTCCTCATGAGAAGAACTACCCTACCCACGATTTGGAGTTGGCAGCGGTCATCTTTGCTCTAAAGTTGTGGAAACACTATTTATACGGAGAGCGTGTGGAGATCTTCACAGACCACACGAGCTTGAAGTATGTGTTTACCTAAAAAGAGCTGAACATGAGGCAGAGGAGATGGTTGGAGTTGATGAAAGACTTCGACATATTGTTGTAGTACCATCCAGGGAAGGCGAACGTAGTTGCGAATGCGTTGAGCATGTATCCGGGAGCTATGTGCCCGACTACAGATCGTTATCTTCTGGCAGATATAGAGAGATTGGACTTTGAGATGATAGTGCCTGGAGTTAAGATGCAGATGTGGGGACTGCAGATTCAGTCAAAGTTGGTAGACCGGATCAGGGCTACACAGTTTGAGGATGAGTCCATAAGGAGCATCAGGGCACAGGTTCAGATTGGATTATCAGATGACTTCACCATTGCCGATGATGGTTCATTGCGGCACGGTACCAGGTTGTGTGTGCCGAGTGGGTCATTGCGCGAGGAGGTTCTTCAGGAGGCGCATCGATCCCAGTATTCTATGCATCCAGGTGCCAACAAGATGTATAGAGATCTGAGAGAGCATGTATGGTGGTACGGGATGAAGCGGGAGGTAGCGTGCTTCGTATCCCGATGCTTAGTGTGCCAGCAAGTGAAGGCGGAGAGGCAGAGGCCAGGAGGTTTGCTCCAGCCGTTACCCATTCTGGAGTGGAAATGGGAGCATGTGACCATGGATTTTGTTTCTGGACTTCCCCATTCTCCAGGCGGGAAGGATGCAATTTGGGTCATCGTGGACAGGTTGACCAAATTGGCCCACTTTCTACCATTTAAAGTGGGTATATCTACAGAGAGACTAGCGGAGATGTATGTGCGCCAGATAGTTAGACTGCATGGAGTTCTTGTGAGCATAGTATCAAATTGGGACATTCGCTTTACTTCGCATTTCTGGAGGAGTCTGCAGGCTAGCTTGGGCACCCAGCTCAAGTTTAGTAGTGCATATCACCCACAGACAGATGGTCAGTCAGAGAGGACCATCCAGACACTTGAGGACATGCTTCGCACTTGTATTCTGGATTTCAGAGGCTCTTGGGAGGATCACTTGCACTTGGTAGAGTTTTCTTACAACAACAGCTACCAAGCCAATATCGAGATGTCACCATTCGAGGCATTGTATAGAAGGAGGTGTCGCACTCCGTTATCATGGGATGATGTAGGCGAGAGAGCTTTGCTTGGCCCAGAGATGGTGGTTGATACAGCGGAGAAGGTCAAGCTCATTAGAGATAGACTTCGGGTGGCGCAGGACAGGCAGCGGCATTGGGCCGATAGCCACCGGAGACCTTTGGAGTTCGAGGTATAGCTTAAAATCTAGATTTTGTTCTTGTGTTTGCTTACGATTGCTTATTTTAGACTAAGTGCAGAGACCTTGTTTGTGCTAGGTTGGAGATCTGGTGTTCCTGAGGATTTCTCCGACGTGGGGCACTATTCGCTTCGGTGGAGGCGGGAAGCTTAGCCCACGTTTCGTCGGACCCTTCCGTATCCTTAAGACGGTCGGCGCCGTGGCATATAGGCTCGATTTACCACCTACGCTAGAGGGAGTTCATGATGTGTTCCACGTATTACAGTTGAGACGGTACGTGGCGGATCCCAGTCACGTATTAGATCACTCAGAGATCGTGGTGGGCCCTACTCTTAGCTATCTAGAGCAGCCGGTGGAGATTCTGGATCGGCGGGAGAATGTGTTGAGGAACCAGACTATTCCCTTGGTTCGCGTCGCGTGGAGGCATCACTCTCCAGGTGAGTCAACCTGGGAGAGGGAGGATGAAATACGCGAGCGATACCCCTATCTTTTCGAGCCCTGAGGTATGGTTCTTTTCTTTGCATTCCTGTCCTAGTTTCGTCTTTTAATTTCGAGGACAAAATTATTTTAAGGAGGGTAGGCTTGTTGTAACGCCCCGCTCCGCGCCGGCGTTATGTATCAAGGTGAGTGGACAGAACTTCGTTCTCTGATTCTTGCACGCCCTAAATAAATAACCTGAGTTTTTGCTTGCAATGTTTTCTTAAGAGAATGATAGAACCTGCCTTGCATGTTAATGAACGAACTCACCTAGCTTGTCTTTGAATCAATGTCTGCTAAACGAGAATCCTGTATCGCCTGCTTAGAGTGCATGAACATGTTCACTATCGTCTATGCTTTGAGAGAACCATACTGTGCCTGAACGTGTTCAAGTGATAAGTCGGATTGCCCCGCAACAATGAGTGTATTCTGATGGTTCGTCTCGTCTGCATACTAGAGTTTATTTGATAGTATTCTATGCATTCGCACGCGGTCGGACAATGGCTATTGGTGGAGAGCTGAACTGCATGTGTCCCGGCTGCTACCATGATAGTGCAAAGCAACCATGAGTCACAGCTGCCTCTAGCATCAGATAAAAGAGTCATTGGTATGCTGGACTAACCGCTGCCGATCCTGAGATACTCGGGGACCGCCCTGCATATAGCTAAGTCATTGTGTTGGCTTGGATAGTGACTGCCCCTAAGAATATGCATCGTGTGTCTAGCTTTGCATCAGACCCTCGAGTCGTACGAGACACGCTGCGCACACCCTGAAACATGAACGGTTTGCTTGCTTGCATATTCAATATGAAACTCTGTTTCCAAACATGTTTCTAAACAAGTAAATCGACTCTGCTAGAACTGCATGAAACGAACCTAGGTAAAACTAGAAAGATCACTAGTAATGTAATGTTTTATAACATGATTACTTAGTGCCTGTTTGGGTGAATGCTTGTTTCTGTTCAGTTGATTTATCTCACCAGTACTTGTATAAAGTGCTGACCCACCAATAGTTTACTTGTTCGCAGGTACTGGATCGTCCGAGGAAGCGATAGGCGTGCCACAGTCCCGAAGACCCGGAATCCTGGTTTCGATTGTTGCCCCGAGAATGCTATCGTATAACGGGGCATAATGTATGGAACGAACGTGTGCCTTTGCTAAAGGAAACCCAAGTTGCCTCGATTGTCCCGAACACTCAGTTGGCTAATGCATTACATTGCAACAAGTCCCTTTCCGCTGCTTACTCGATCGATGCGATGATAGCCAACTATCAACTTAAACGATTGGCCTTGCACGGGCGCAACCCCAGGCCCGTGCGGCATCACGTCCCCCGAAAGCTCGACTCGGGCCATTCGCTTGGCTCCCCTTCCTCCCTCGCGCCCGCGGGACGGGCGCGGTGATTCGCGTCCGGCGCGCCGAGGCACGGTGATTCGTGCCCGGTCCGTTCATTCTCGGCCGCACGGGGCGGGGCAGGGCGGAGCGGCGGCCCGGGCGGGGCCGGGGCGTGACAGAATGGTATCAGAGCGGAATCGATTCTCTGGCCCAAACCGTTGCTATAACTTTGAGATATTATCGATATGGTTTTGCAAAGAGCGTTCCATACAATAAGTCCATAGATATTCTCAAAGTGCAAAATGTTTCCTGAACTTGAATTGCTTGATTGTTTCGATTGAGTACGGCGAGGGACGGCACTATCGCTACTCGGGATATCGAGAAGTTTATCCTTGAAGTTTCGGGGACGAAACTTTTTGTTGGTTGGTAAGTATGTAACGCCCCGCTCCGCGCCGGCGTTATGTATCAAGGTGAGTGGGCAGAACTTCGTTCTCTGATTCTTGCACGCCCTAAATAAATAACCTGAGTTTTTGCTTGCAATGTTTTCTTAAGAGAATGATAGAACCTGCCTTGCATGTTAATGAACGAACTCACCTAGCTTGTCTTTGAATCAATGTCTGCTAAACGAGAATCATGTATCGCCTGCTTAGAGTGCATTAACATGTTCACTATCGTCTATGCTTCGAGAGAACTATACTGTTCCTGAACGTGTTCAAGTGATAAGTCGGATTGCCCCGCAACAATGAGTGTATTCTGATGGTTCATCTCGTCTGCATACTAGAGTTTATTTGATAGTGTTCCATGCATTCGCACGCGGTCGGACAATGGCTATTGGTGGAGAGCTGAACTGCATGTGTCCCGGCTGCTACCATGATAGTGCAAAGCAACCATGAGTCACAGCTGCCTCTAGCATCAGATAAAAGAGTCATTGGTATGCTGGACTAACCGCTGCCGATCCTGAGATACTCGGGGACCGCCCTGCATATAGCTAAGTCATTGTGTTGGCTTGGATAGTGACTGCCCCTAAGAATGTGCATCGTGTGTCTAGCTTTGCATCAGACCCTCGAGTCGCACGAGACACGCTGCGCACACCCTGAAACATGAACGGTTTGCTTGCTTGCATATTCAATATGAAACTCTGTTTCCAAACATGTTTCTAAACAAGTAAATCGACTCTGCTAGAACTGCATGAAACGAACCTAGGTAAAACTAGAAAGATCACTAGTAATGTAATGTTTTATAACATGATTACTTAGTGCCTGTTTGGGTGAATGCTTGTTTCTGTTCAGTTGATTTATCTCACTAGTACTTGTATAAAGTGCTGACCCACCAACAGTTTACTTGTTCGCAGGTACTGGATCGTCCGAGGAAGCGATAGGCGTGCCACAGTCCCGAAGACCCGGAATCCTGGTTTCGATTGTTGCCCCGAGAATGCTATCGTATAACGGAGCATAATGTATGGAACGAACGTGTGCCTTTGCTAAAGGAAACCCAAGTTGCCTCGATTGTCCCGAACACTCAGTTGGCTAATGCATTGCATTGCAACAAGTCCCTTTCCGCTGCTTACTCGATTGATGCGATGATAGCCAACTATCAACTTAAACGATTGGCCTTGCACGGGCGCAACCCCAGGCCCGTGCGGCATCACGTCCCCCGAAAGCTCGACTCGGGCCATTCGCTTGGCTCCCCTTCCTCCCTCGCGCCCGCAGGACGGGCGCGGTGATTCGCGTCCGGCGCGCCGAGGCACGGTGATTCGTGCCCGGTCCGTTCATTCTCGGCCGCACGGGGCGGGGCAGGGCGGAGCGGCGGCCCGGGCGGGGCCGGGGCGTGACACTTGTCACTACCCGATTCTAGAAAATAAGATTATTTTTTTATTTTTATTTGGTAAATTGTGTATTATTTATAATTAATTGTATTTATATTTAATTAGTGGTTGTATTATTTTTATTTGATTGTTTTAGGGTTTTGGCTAGCCTGGACCCATGTCCGACCCAACCCACACCCTTGTGAGACCTATTTTTGGGTTTAGAATATTTATTATATTTTTAATGGGTTAGTTGGAGAGATTGGGAGTTAGTTTGAGTGCTTTTGGAACCCCAAACCCAAGAGAGAGGAGGGTATTTTGGTCTTTTGGAGACTTTGTAAACCCCTTATTTCTTGCTTGGCCGGTTCCCACAGCCCCCATTCCTAGCCGACCAGCAGCACAGCCCCCCCCCCACTCTTCTTCTTCACTACTTCTTCTTCTTCTTCTTCTTCTCCATTCTCCATTTCTTCTTCTTTCCTTCTCCCAAGTTCAAGTAAGTACTCCATTTCTCTTCTTTCTTCTTCTATTATTCATGGATGTTAACCCTAACCCTACATTCTTCTCCAACCTAAGTGTATAGAGCCTAGACTTAGTGTGGAGGCTAGATTTGGAGGCTTGGAGCTTGAGGGAGGTAATTTCAAGTGAATTGGAGACTTTGGCCTTGGAATTCCAACTCCCAAGAGGTAAAACCTAACTTTTCCCTTACTAATTGCTCTAATATAGTGTAATTAGTGGTTTAAAACCTTCTTAGACCCTAAGCCTACACGTGGGAGGAAGTTGGAACAAGTTTGGTTGTGTTTGGAGACTTTGACACTAGGTTTTGTGTCAATTTCGGATGGAATCCGAGATTGGCCCAATTTTGGGTGATGCCCTAGGTTAGATGGACCTAGGTAGACTTAGTCGGGTGTCTTAAGTGTATGTACGTGTCTCCGTTCGGACACGTGAAGCCGTGTCATGGAGAAATAGGCGTTTCGGGCATTTTCAGGATTTTCGTCGTCGTCGGTTCTATGTACGTACGCGTTTTTGCCACAGGCCTAGAATCGACGAGTTAGTATTTTTTCTAGGATCTAGACATCGATTAGAACCCGTGGGTAAATTTTGGGCCGATTCTGAGTTGGTTTGGTGTACGTTTCAGGAGGTTTTCCTAACCGCACATCGCGTGTTCGTCGAAATGACCGAATGGCCATTTCGACTTTGTAGAAGCATGAAAAATACGCTGGATAGCTATACACAGCATGTTGATGCTGGGTAGCGTAAAAAGATGACTTCAGAGCCAGTGGCGTACAAACAGAGCTTTTCCGCTAAGTACAGCGTGAAATATAAGCTCAAGGACTATCCGCGTAAAACAGTATGTCCAGGCTGCTTCAGCGTAAAAAGAGTGCTACATCGCCTTTATGGCGTAAAACTCATCCGCTTTAATGCAGCATTAAAGTGTACGAGGAACGTTTTGTATTCCCCGAAATGAACCTGTCAAATCATGCAGTGAACCTGACGTCTGACTCCTGACGAAGAGTACTGAACGGCTACCCAGACGACGGCTATAATGATGGCGTGGCACAGCATCCCAGACTATCATTTACTGCCATTTCCTTGGCGTAAACTACTTTTACACATACAAGAGAATACGCTGCCTAGTTTTACACAGGCAGACGTGAGCTGTTTACGCTCCACAGAAGACAAACAGGCTGCCACGTCAAAAGCTGCTCTTCGTACAGGGCTTGAGGCACGTCTCTGCATTTAATGTGCAGAAGGATGGCAGACCTTCGAAGACACGCCTCTGCATTTAATGCGCAGGATGGGGGCAGATCTCTGTATTTAATGCAAGAGATTTGATTAATGTCACCGAACCGTCGTTTAGTGAAATCTCCTCGACGTAAACTGCTTTTACGCATACAAAGGAGTACGCTGCCTAGTTTTACACAGGCAGACGTGAGCTTCTTACGCTCCGCAGAAGACAAACAGACTGCCACGTCATCTGTTGCTCTTCGTATAGGGTTCGAGGTGCGTATCTGCATTTAATGCGCAGAATAATGGCAGATCTTCGAAGACACGCCTCTGTATTTAATGCGCAGGATGGGGGCAGATCTCTGCATTTAATGCAAGATATTTGATTATATCTCCAAAAGTCGTAATTTCGGCTAAAACGTCCGCATCATCACTTTGGCACATTACGCTATCGGGCTATTCTCAGCTATGGGAGCACCCTGTACGCTATCTCCTTGGAATATGCCAACTCAGGCCACAGTCAAGGGAGGAGGATCAGCTATCTTCTACGCCCACTCGACTTTCGCGCCCACTCGGCTTTTACGCCTACTCGAATTCTACGCCTACTCGGCTTCTATGCCGGTTTGATAACTCTTTGGCTTCAACGCCATGGTGACAGTTATTGGCTTCGACGCCAACCTTTTCTACGCGAGGGGTAACTACCTACGTGGCTTTTACGCCGTGATCTTCGCAGTAGTTATACGCGTTGTCTCTTAATTGGACACGCATCACACGCTCACTCAAAAGTTCATCTATACGCGGGCAACGGTTATTGTAACCATCATGTAAAAGGGTGTTGTACTTTCCACTACTCGGTTTCTATGCCGACTGAGTGGTCACTGTCACTAAAACTCTATAAATAGAGACCTCTATCAACAAAGGTCCAGGGTCAAAAAATGGAAGGTCGAAGATTGGTCGCAGATTTTAGGAGAGAAGAATCCAGAGCTCAGGCAAAAGAGTAGTGATCGACGACTTTGGCATCGAGCATCCACTCTCTTTAGCAACCTTCGAAGCTGCTTTATGTCTTCCACGGTACTTCATCATCATCGTGTGATCCAAGGGACAAAGTAATCGACTGCAGATCAGACTCCTATAGTAATATTTATCTAGATTAAAAAATTGTACTTGACATCCTCGTATAGGATTAATTGTACTGCTTATTTGTAAACATAAAGAGCGGGTTTCGTATAAACCTCGTTTTCTATTTCTTTCGTTTATTTATCAAACAGTATGATGGCGACTTTGCTGGGGACGTCTTTCTCTTCTGATGAGGAAGCAATTGCTCAGCACGATGCGGTATCCGTGGGATCCATGAATAAGACCCTGGTCGTCCAGTTCGACCAGTCTGCCTACGAAGATATGCTTCGAACAGGGGGTAGCTCTCACTCTCTCTCTGTCCAAGACAACAGGAAGCTGCGTAAGGTCTGGATGCCCAAGACATCCTCTACCATTCCTGTCGACTCTCCGACCTCTCTGACCAACGAGGTTGTAGCATCGCTCCCTCCGCGTCTTGCGCGTAAAATTCAGTCGCCTGTCGCTGACAGGGCAGACAAAACTTCTGGCAATGCCTCAGCGCTAACCCAGAAGTATACTCCGTGCCTTGCACGTAAAATTCAGTCGCCTGTCGCTGACAGGGCAGACAAAACTTCTGGCAATGCCTCAGCGCTAGTCCAGAAGTATACATCATGCTCTGCACGTAAAATCCAGTCTCCCGTCGATGACGTGGCAGACAGAATTTCTGACAATGCCTCAGAGCCAAGTCAGGAATTCCAAGCGCCCTCCGCGCGTAGAAATGCATCTGCCCTCCGCGGAAAAGCAGATGATCCCTACAATCTATGCAAGAGAAAGCAAGCGGTGGACTGCTCAACTTCTCGACCTTTACGCCAGCAAGGAAAGAATCTACCTGCCATCCGGATTATGCGAGAGGTTGACGGCCGACTGAGGACATCCTCAGCTTTACGCCAACCTGAGCAGAGCTCCAAATTACGCCAGGGGAAGCCCCTCAGCGTAAAGAAGGCTTAATTTACGAAAAGACACCCTCCTCAGGGATTATTCGCCACCCAGATGGCCAACCTGTTGTATATAGGTGGCACAGGGAAAACTATGGTTCCCAACATCCGCATGCCCACTGATGTGAACAGAAGAAATAAGCCATCTTCTTCTTCTGTAAATCCTCCTGACCTGCGTGGGTATCTGATCCAGAAACACAAGGATAGGGAACCTTCCAGCATGTCTATTACGCCTCCTAACGAGCACTATTGTAATAGTCATAGGATTGTAATTAATTATTGCTGTTCTGAAGCAAAATGGTCAGTTTTCGACCGGTTGAGCTACTCTCCGTCTTTCCAGGAAGAAGAGCCCACGCATGCATCTGTGAACATGGCTTCACACATACCTAGAGGAAGGTCGGGCTCAAGACGTCATCCTTCTATAACTTCGAGCCGAAGGAGATTCAACATGCTCCTTAGGAACACTGAAGCTGGGGTGTTCTGAAACACTCGTTCGAGGTCACAAAAACCGACTTCGTACTCTTCTGATTCCGAGGCTGGGGGTCGCCAGTCCCCCGAATCAGATGCCGAAAGTATAGAGTCAACTTCTACAGAGACCTATACTAATCTTTCAATGACACCCAGGGAGATGGGAGTTTATGCCATTGGAGATGAACGCGAGAAAGCTTCCCCATCAGGGAGCGCTGAGCAACGCATCACTATACTGGAGACATCCCTGAAAGAGATGCAATCCATGATGGAGAACATGCACCAAATGATGTTGACTCAACACACAGCTGCTATGGCTCAAGCATCGGTCCCTCCAACTCAGATACGTGTGGGGGTGGACTTACCACCATCCAACGCGATCCAAGAGCCTGCTCTAGATCAGGAGTCAGCAGTTCCTCCGCTTCCTCACTCGAAGAATGTATTACCTTCCATTGGAGTCGCGATACAACTGATTCCTCACCACTCCGTGGTCCCGCTACCGACTGAAAATCCGATGCAGGCAGTACGGGAGTTGAAAGCCCAATTTGATGCCTTGAAGCACAAAGATCAGCTCAAGAAATTGGGGATCAACCAGTCTTACCCAGCTATCTGGGAAGTGGCCCCTTTCCCTCCTAAATACAAACCACAGACCATGGCTCTGTTCGAGGGAAAAACATCATCGAGTCAGTACATGAACTACTTCAGCATGATGACGGTGTTACTACAGGGGAATGATGCCCTCCTCACTCGGGTGTTCAAGGGCTGTCTCTCGGGAGTAGCTTACCACTGGTACCGCAGCCTGGCGAACAACTGCATTACTTCCTTCGATGACTTCAAAGCCTTATTCTTCGCCAGATTCTACGAGGGAGGGATGGACATGTCGATGTCCTCTCTCATCGAAGTGAAGCAGAAGGAAAAAGAAGACGTTCGTACCTTCATCGAACATTTTCGTCAAGCCACTTTGGAAATGCCTCCCGGAGTTCCAGACTCGACGTTGGTCGACATTTGCAGGAAGAACCTTCTTCCCGTGATCTCGGTGTTCACTGGACCATATCAGTTCCATGATTGCCCTTCGTTCATCATCTCAGCGGTAGCCGCCGAGGACAATATTCGGAAGGCGCGTGACAATGGCATCATGATCTCTGCCTCCGATAGAGGCAAGAAGTCATCCCCCAACAGCGACCATCCTCGTGGTTCTAAAGGAATAGAAGCTCTGGCAATAAATACGTCCATACAAAAGACTGTGGCAACCACACAAACGAAACCTGGGACTTCCAGGCCCATTGAAGTATACTCTTTCGATGACGACGATATTCCGAGCATATTCGAGTGTCTCGTCAAAAGCGGCAAAATTACCCTTCCTGAGGAGAAGCGGCCTAATAAAGTCGGCAGTACTAATAACCCCAAGTACTGTATCTTCCATAGATACATACACCACCCTACAAAAGTGTGTTATATACTGAAGAGGAAGATCCAGGAGCTGATCGATGCAAAGGCCATCACTCTGCGCAACAGCGAGAAGACGGTCACGGCCAACATGATCTCTCTGTAATTTGGCAATCTGCCTCCCCAAGAAGTCCCGGACGGTGTTATACCTATTTCTCGGACAACGATGAACATCGTTAATCTCCCTCCAGCTAGGGGTCAAAATCATGACCTGCTACCCCTAACTACCCAGCGAGGCGAGATCATATGGGTTCATCCAGATCTGGTGTCAGAGATCAAAAAAGAGACTCAAGCTGCTAAGGCTAAGTCTAAGAAGAACTCGAAGCATAAACCATGTTACACGGTTACGGTACACTCGACATCAGAAGACGAGGTCTTGGCTACTGGAACCCGTTCAGGGAAAGCTTACCTCCAGGACTATGAAGCGAGTCAGGAAGATGCACCGGCAGACGCTTCAGCTACCAAGCCTTCAGAGCAAGAACCCGCCGCACCAGAGGCCGGTCCTTCGAGACCAACTTCGATGGACAAAGGGAAGCAAAAAGAAGTGCGTTTCGATAAACCTGTAAAAAATATTCGAAATAAAGGTTTAGAGAAGCCGTAAAACTTCGATATCCTGGCCCAATTGGCTAATACACCAGCCAGGTTGTCCATCTTCGAACTACTCAGGCTCTCTCAAGACACTCGTCAAGCCCTGAGTGAAGCATTGATGCAGGCGGAGGCATACTTAACCCAGCTCAAGTCCCCTATTGAAGAACCCGTGGCATGTCCTCAATGCCACAGTGTGATGGAGGTGGTCCCGAATATCACTTTTACTCAAGATGACATGCTGTTAAAGCATAACAGGCATGACAAACCCCTCTATTACACCGGGTACATCGGTTCCATGGAGGCCGACCGAATTCACATATATCCAGGATCATCAATCAGCATTATTCCTCATAGTCTGCTCAGACCGCTGAGGATTCCTACCAGCGAATTGGCTTACACCACTACTACAATCGTGGGTTTCAACGCCAGGAAGAGTAAGCCGTTGGGGAAAATTCGTTTGAGAATCCAGATTGGCGACCTCAGATCGGTGGCTACATATTATGTCATTGATTCAGAGGTGTCCTACAACATTCTCCTGGGTAGACCTTGGATCCACGACCACAACATCGTTCCTTCAACTCTACATCAATGCTTTAAATATGTAGATGCCCAAGGAACAGTACAAACGGAGTTTGCTGACCTGAACCCGTTTAAAGGAGTAGAATCCTACTACTCTGATGCCGTGTTGTACTCTCAAGACTACACGGAAGAGGTGTCAGCCGAAGCAGAGAAGGAATCCCACCGGGAGCCAGAAGAACCCTCTGCTTAGCAACCTCTGTCAATCAAGGTGAAAGGACGGACTACTCGTCCAAAAGCCATAGAGCCTATGGCTATCCACCTGAACAAAACCAGGTCAGGAAAAGGGGGTGATCCTCTAGTGATCACTTTGAACCAGAAGCCTCCACCCTTGGTCATCAACCTTCGGCGCAACAGGCAGCCGATTGATGTAAATGCAACCAGGAATGCAATTTCAGATGATAATAAAGATCCTCTTTTCCAGTATATTGACGCTCAAATTCCAAATCAGAAATCCTTTCACCATGACGATATAGAACCTATTGCACAAAAATTCTTGGAAGCTATAGATTCCTATCATCCGTATATGTGGGAAGTGACATCATCATCCAATGTCACCATGATATATGGATCGCATGAGGATTCTATCTTCATTGTCCCGCCTACTTGCAGCAGTCAGCATGCAATAGTCTTCGGCCACATGTGCAATGAACCGACTGTGCAAGAAGATTCTTCCGATGACAATGCTGGTAAAATACAGGTTCACAGATACAGCCCGCAAGCTTTGAAGATCATGCAAAGTATAGATTATAACTTGAAGCTGGAACCATATCTCAACTACGGGAAAGGCAGACGGATGTCGCTGCACGGCGATCCCTACTATCAACGAACTCGTTTCGGGTTAGGGTATACCACCTCCCTTGCAACTCCTGAGTCAAACGAGGATATCTTTTCCTCTTCTCAAAATGGCTCAGCGCCCTCCGACTCATCTCATGCTCTCGAAGGAACATTATCAGTAAATATGGTAGTGACGAATTCCTTCGAAGCAGACGAACAAGAATCTGAACTGTTTGAGAATGACGCATGGGCTCAACAAATGGATACACAATGGGAATTCTGCTTCAAGCAGAGAGAACCTTCCACTGAAGATAAAGTTATCCATATTGACGTTGGGGATAAAATTTTGCCAAAGCCGATATTTATCAGTGACAATCTTTTAGAAGCAGAAAGGGAAGAAGTTATCCAGCTGATAAAAAAAAATATCGACGTCTTTGCGTAGAATTATGAGGACATGCCAGGCCTTGATCCAAAGGTGGCTACTCATAAACTCAATATATTGCCCGATTCGAAGCCTGTGAAGCAGCACCAACGCCGGTTCCGCTCGGATATGATGGACGCTATTGAAGCTGAAATCAAGAAGTTGATAGCCTGCGGTTTCATTCGCGAAGAACAGTATCCCGACTGGGTCGCCAATGTTGTCCCGGTCATGAAGAAAAATAGGAAAGTACGTGTCTGCATCGATTACCGAGATCTGAATGCAGCCTGCCCCAAGAATGCTTTTCCTCTTCCCATCACATACGTCATGATTGACAATACATGCGGTTTTGAACATATGTCTTTCATGGACGGATTTTCAGGAAATAATCAAATCAAGATACATCCTGAAGACGAGAAGCATACTGCCTTCCGGACACCATTGGGGGTATATTGCTATACGGTCATGCCCTTCGGATTGAAGAATGCCGGGGCTATGTACCAACGGGCTATGAGTAACATATTCCATGATCATTTACGCAAAACAGTAGAGTATTACGTGGACGATGTAGCTGTCAAAAGCCGTCTCAAGGATAATCATATCCAAAACTTGAAGACAGTATTTGAGTTAATGCGCCAATATCAACTCAAAATGAATCCTACAAAGTCCTTTCTGGGGGTATCTAGTGGCAAATTCCTGGGATTTATCATTACCGCCAAAGGCATTCAAGTGGACCCTGACAAAGTCAAGGCCATCTTAGAAATGCGATTGTCCCGCAATCTGAGGAAACTCAGGGGATTTCAAGGTCGTCTGGCTTATATCCGGAGATTCATATCCAACCTCTCCGGGAGATGTCAGCCATTTTCTCGTCTCATTAAGAAAGGTGTATCCTTCATATGGGACGAAGCCTGTCAGCAAGCGTTTAACGATATCAAACGCTACCTCACTAATCTGCCAGTTCTGGTGCCCCCCGTCATAGGAAGACCATTTATGATGTATGTTCGAGCGATGGATCATTCTCTGGGAGCTATTCTCACACAAAAGAATGATATGGGTCATGAACAGGCAATCTACTACCTCAGCAGGATGATGGTCAGAGCCGAACACCGGTACAATCCAGTGGAGAAAGAATGCTTGGCTCTGATGTTCGCCATCCAGAAAATGCGATACTATGTCACGGCCAGACTATTCATATCATCTCCAGGATCAATCCTCTTTGGGTATTAATGAACAAGCCAAGTGTTCTTAACTCCCGACTCGCGACTTGGGCGATATTATTAACACCATATGACATGGTGTACGTCCCTCAGAAGTCCATCAAAGGCCAAGCATTGGCTGATTTTCTAGCTGCTCATCCGATCCCGGAGGCCTCCAAACTATACGAGGACATTCCCGACGAAGTCGCAGAATGTAATTCTGTAATGGAAAGCAATGCATGGAAACTATTCTTCGATAGTGCCTCCAGGACTGGTCCCAGGGGAAACGTAGTTTTGGGAGTAGGAATTGTCCTGGTTACTCCTGATAAACTCGTCATCTATCGGGCATATTCTCTTAGCGAGCCATGTTCCAATAATATGGCGAAGTATAACGCTCTACTAATCGGGCTCCAAGTCGCTAAAGAATTGGGCGTCGAATCTCTGGAAGCTTTCGGTGATTCTCTGCTGATCGTCAATCAAGTCAGAGAAATATATGAAGTCCGAAATCCAGACCTCATCCCCTATCACCGAGCAACGGTCGAGATAGCGCTGACGTTCAAAGGGTTCTTCCTAGAGCATGTACCTCGATCTCAGAATTTGGAAGCTAATGTCCTAGCCAGTCTAGCTGCAGATTTAGCTACTCCTATAAGAAGGCAGAATTCGGTGATCCTTCTTAACAGAGATTTATTCTGTGTGAAAAATAACTTTCACATAGAACACAGCTACGCTGTGAACACAGAGCTTCCAAAGAGAGACTGGAGAAGTCCCTTTATAGATTTCGTGGCATACGGGATCTTACCGGAAGACCCTAAAGAAGCCGTATCCGTCAAAAGACGATCATTACGCTTCTATTTCGACGCGTCTTCACAGTGTCTATATCGTCGGACCTACGATAGACTGCTATTGAGATGTCTCTCTGGTGGTGAAGCACAGCGAATTATCCGTGAAGCTCAAGACGGCGTGTGCGGAGCGCATCAACCCGGTCCTAAGCTACAAGATCGCATCAGAAGAATGGGCTATTACTGGCCTACTATGATCACAGATGCAATAAAGTATGCAAGACAATGCAGAGCCTGTCAGGTCCATGCAGACTTTATACATCAACCTCCTGAGTATCTACATTCTACGGTCGCATCCTGGCCTTTCGAAGCATGGGGTATAGATATCGTTGGTCCTATTCACCCGTCTTCTTCCAGAGGTCACCGGTTCATACTGGCCATCACGGATTATTTCTCCAAATGGGCAGAGTTGATCCCTCTTGCTGAGGTGAAGGCATCTAATGTGATCAGCTTCATCAAGCATCACGTCATTTATCACTTTGGGATACCCCGGAGGATAATTTATGACAATGGGCCTTAAGTCATCAGCCAAGCGTTTTATCAATTTTGCGATAAAAATCAGATACAAAATATGGCCTCTATGGCATATAATCCTGCTGCTAATGGTTTGGCGGAAGCTTTCAACAAAACCATTATCAAGCTCTTGAAAAATTTCGTCTCTTCGAACAAGAGGGATTGGAATGAGAAGCTGGGAGAATGTCTCTGGGCATACCGCACAACGGTACGAGCACCTACAGGTTGTACCCCATTCTCATTGGTTTACGGGAGCGAAGCAGTTCTCCCCATCAAAATCCAAATTTTGTCACTCAAGATAACCGTGGCTAATGAGTTGACTCAAGAAAAGAATGATCAGTTAAGGCTTCAAGAGCTAGAAGGATTAGACGAGAAATGCCTTCAGGCTCAACAGCGCATCGCGTTCTACCAAGCACGCATTTCCAGAGCTTTTAATCAAAAAGTAAAGGAAAGAGTGTTCAAAGTTGGCGAACTAGTTTTAGCTATAAGAAGTCTGATGATTCTTACTCACAGGAGTAAGGGTAAATTCCAGCCCAAATGGGAAGGCCCTTATGTGATCGAGACGACGTTCTCAAACGGCGCTTACAGGTTAGCCAAGCCTAATGGAGACTTGTTAATGGCTCCTATCAATGGCAAATTCCTGAAAAGATACTATGCTTAACCTCCTTTGCTCAAGTGGAATATGGCGAAAATCTCATTTTGACAAAACTACTTCCAAAATGAAACTAGTTGGATCATATTCTATCATGTCCATATAACCTCTGAATATATATGTTTAACTAATTTGGAACTTCAAGACCTATCATGTCCATATTACCTCTGATAGTGTTTTGTGTACAAATTTTAGCTGAAGCATATTATATCATGTCCATATAACCTCTGAATAGATATGTCCTACTAAAACTTACCGAGAGTATATCACGTCTATATTACCTCTGATATTACTTTTACCCAAACCTGTCATTTATATTCCAAAATAATGGGTCCACAAAGTCAGATGAAAGCCTCTTTATTATTCCCAGAAAGAGCAAAAGTACATTGAAAAGTAAAAGTACATCATTTGGGGGGAGCGGTCAGGTTACGAATCTGCTGCGCCAGCGAGGTCATCTTCTTAGTCCTTGAGCAAAAAATAATAGCGCGGGCCCGCTCCAGCCGTGCCTCATCATTGCTCAGGAGGGACAGTTCGGATCTAGCCCGAACAAAACCAGCACGGGCAACTCCTGCACGCGCCAAGTTCTGTTGAGCTAGGCCCCGTCGACCATTCACCACATCTAGAGCTTCCGACGACTGAGAAGCCCACTCCTTTGCCTGAGCGAGTTTTGCTTCCAGTTTGCGGACCCTCGCTACATTTCCTTCATGCTCGGCCTGGCACTTCGTTTGAAGAGGAATGACCTCCTCTAAGACAGCTTTTTCTTCGTCCATCTCCTGCTGATGTGCCTGGATGGATTTATTTAGGGCTTCTATCTGTTCAGTAAGTTGCGCAGTCAAGGAGTCATATTCAGCCTGGACCAGGTCGTCAATGCTGCCTCGAGATAGCTGCTGATATTCGTTAATGGGTTCCTCCAAACCATTAACTATCTGCTCCAGTGTGTCAGCTACCCCAATATCGTCATATTCTCTGATCGGCACTATCACAAACTGAGAGGACCTCCTCAGCGCCTCGAAGCTCAGATTCTTCTCCAACACCATTGATATCAACGTTTTCATAGCGGTGTAGAAGATACCGGTATACTGCTCAGTCAGCATGGCTGGATCCGGATGGACGCTGGGAGTGGCTGCAATATTGGTGAATCCCCCTCCAGGAACGACCGCAGACGATGTTGCTATCAGAGCCTGGCTTCTACGCCTTTGGACTTCGATTCGATATCTCTGTTTCGAAAGCTCGTTCGTGGGTTATGTGCACGCTCTCTCTCAATGCCTCGATGGGATGTTCCAACAATAAGTCTAAATACTTTCAAAAATGCGTTTTGAATGATATAATTGCTTGTCTGGTTGTATGCTGTGAGTGGCCTTTGTGCCAACCTGTGCGAACCCTTGAGAGTATCGCTAGTAGCTTGTCTGATTTTTACTAACTCTAAGTTTGGTTGAATGCATCTATTCGAGGGACGCCTTGAACTAGTGCACCATCCAAGACTTAGGAAAAGGTAAAACTCGAGTGCTAAGACTTCGCTGTCACTAAGCTGGTTGACGTGTTCACGCTAGAAGTGCACTTCGAAAGTGCGCACGATCCAGTCTAAGCGATATGCTGATTTCGACGCTTGTGCAAGTGAATATCCAAATGAACAAGTGCAACAACTTGTCTAGGTTTGCCTCAACCCTAGATTAATGCTTGTCCTCAGTAAGTCTCGAGGACGAGACTTTTTCTAAGTTGGGTAGGATGTAACACCTCGTTCCGCTCAAGCGGACTGCCGTCTCAAACGGCAATCGTGCAGTTGTCCTGACCTGCTTTGCCTCAAATGAGAAGCAAAGGATATCCAGACTTGTCCCTACAGGCATTCAACTTCGGCTTTCAGAGGCTCGCTTGACGTATCGCTCTACCGAGGCGAATTATCGCTAAGGTGGGTGGCTACGGTGAACTTGTCTTTGCTTAGCCAGCACACATAAAATCTGGAATGTTATGCTAGTCGCTAGGTGATTCACTCCCTGCATGCTAATAAATCCAACGCAACTAGCTAAGGGAATAATCCTAACTCGTATTGCTTATGCTAGAACATGGAAATTAAAATACTGCTTGTGTTCAGACCCTCGCATGCTAAGTCCCCTAACGATCTAACTCTCGGCTTACCTTCGGGTCCGAGCAAACGTGTTTACTTATGTTCCTTAGAAACGCATGCTTGTCTGCTTGAATGTTGCCATATTTTTATCCAAATCCCGGGAGACTACTAAGTAGTCGTTCCGCACATGGAAGAACCTGAAAGTGTCCGGGACCGTTAGGTCACCAAGGCAATTCCCGAACCAGGGAATATGCATCCTGAATGAATAAATCACTGAATCACAGCTCGTAGAGCAAACTACTGAATCAACTGGCCTGGCAATTGATATATTACTGTGAACAGTCATGCCTGTACATTGAACATGATATGTCCTATCCTGAACTTGATCATGTGCCTAACCAGACCTGAATACAGACCTGCATGTCGCAGACAACTCGGAAATGAGGCACCGTTCCACGGGCGGTCACCGGGGCACTGGGGCCGACCCGATCCGGATGGAACTATACTGTTTAGTCATCCTGTGCAAAGACGGAATGGTGTGGAGCGCATCTTGTACTCTCGCTGCACCCTATTCTCGTTAGTGACTAAAATTGGTAACTCTCCTGTTTAGTCATCCTGTGCAAAGACAAAATGGTGTGGAGCGCATCCTGTATTCTCGCTGCACCCCATTCTCGTTAGAGACTAAAATTGGTCCTTTTTGGCTACTATGCCAGCGATAACTGTTCATATAGATAAGTCATCCTCGCTTAGCGGCTATCCGCGTGCGAGTCACTGCATCGCATCAATGAACAACTAAATACCTGAACGATCATGTTAAAAATGACCCTCGTGTTTGCATATGCTATGCCCCTGAATGTTATACTTGCGCGTGCTTGAATTAACAATGTTTGCCTTGGACATGGAAGGCCAAATGGTAAGTCTCGTCGTGTTTCCTCTCATGTCGCACGGCGCACAGCCACACGAACTAGGCTATTCAATGTTTGCATGAAACTAATCCTAAGGCAACTAGAAAGACAACTTAATAGTTGTGCACGGAACCTGTATTACGTGTTTGGATTTGTCGAGCGGGCGAGTAGCTTCCCCACCAGTGCATTCAATGTACTGATAATCCACCAGTTTGTATGCAGGGTGCGGGAGAACCTCGTTCGGTGTGGATGCCTCCAACGTGCGTGCTTAGGCGTGAAGAACACTTCGAAGCAACGGTGCATCCAAAACAGAAGCACATATACAAAACATAATGTTGTGAACATAGCCCGAACTCGCATGTACAATCATTCCACAAATGTAGCCACTTGGCACAATTTTATGTTTCAGAGAGTGAGGCTTGAGCGACTTGTAATCTTGGCTATACGCCGCCTGTAACACTTGTTCATATAAATAAAAAGAGCTTGCTTTACTTCAACTTGTGTCCGCTATATTGTCGACTCAGTGAACCTGTTACCAAATTGCCTATGCGTTCATGACTCCGCTGCACTCGGATAATCTGTGCGACTCTGTGGCTTAGAACTCTTGCCGCCAGCCAATGAACCATGGCCTTGCACGGGCGTGGATCACGCTCGTGCGACATCACGCCCGGATGGGTCAAAGCGAAATCGATTCTCTGGCCCAAAACCGTTGCTTGACTCTGAGTTATATCGATATGGTATTGCAAAGAGCGTTCCATACAATAAGTCCATAGATATTCTCAAAGTGCAAAATATTTCCTGAACTTGAATTTCTTGATTGTTTCGATTGAGTACGGCGAGGGACGGCACTATCGCTACTCGGGATATCGAGAAGTTTATCCTTGAAGTTTCGAGGACAAAATTTTTTGTTGGTTGGTAAGTATGTAACGCCCCGCTCCGCGTCGGCGTTATATATCAAGGTGAGTGGGCAGAACTTCGTTCTCTGATTCTTGCACGTCTTAATAATAACCTAAGTTTTTGCTTGCAATGTTTTCTTAAGAGAATGATAGAACCTGCCTTGCATGTTAATGAACGAACTCACCTAGCTTGTCTTTGAATCAATGTCTGCTTAACGTGAATCCTGAATCGATTGCTTAGAATACATGAACATGTTCACTATCGTCTATGCTTCGAGAGAACCATACTGTGCCTGAACGTGTTCAAGTGATAAGTCGAATTATCCCGCAACAATGAGTGTATTCTGATGGTTCGTCTCATCTGCATACTAGAGTTTATTTGATAGTGTTCCATGCATTCGCACGCGGTCGGACAATAGATTTTGGTGGAGAGCTGAACTGCATGCGTCATAGCCACCATGGGTCACAGCTGCCATTAGCATCAGAGAATGAGTCATTGGTATGCTGTTCCACCAGCTGCCGATCCTGAGATACTCGGGGACCGCCCTGCATATAGCTAAGTCATTGTGTTGGCTTGGATAGTGACTGCCCCTAAGAATATGTATTGTGTGTCTAGCTTTGCATCTGACCCTGGAGTTGCACGAGACACGCTGCGCACACCCTGAAACATGAACGGTTTGCTTGCTTGCATATTCAATATGAAACTCTATTTCCAAACATGTTTTCAAACAAGTAAATTGACTCTGCTAGAACTGCATGAAACGAACCTAGGTAAAAACTAGAAAGATCACTAGTAATGTAATATTTTATAACATGATTACTTAGTGCCTGTTTGAGTGAATGCATGTTTCTGTTCAGTTGATTTATCTCACCAGTACTTGTATAAAGTGCTGACCCACCAACAGTTTACTTGCTTGTAGGTACTGGATCGTCCGAGGGAGCGATAGGCGTGCTACAGTCCCAAAGACCCGGAATCCTGGTTTCGATTGTTGCCCCGAGAATGCTATCGTATAAGGGGGCATAATGTATGGAACGAACGTGTGCCTTTGCTAAAGGAAACCCAAGTTGCCTCGATTGTCCCGAATACTCAGTTGGCTAATACATTGCATTGAAACAAGTCCCTTTCCGCTGCTTACTCGATTGATGAGATGATAGCCAACTATCAACTTAAACGATTGGCCTTGCACGGGCGCAACCCCAGGCCCGTGCGGCATCACGTCCCCCGAAAGCTCGAACGGGCCATTCGCTTAGCTCCCTTCCTCCCTCGCACCCATGGGACGGGCGCGGTGATTCGCGTCCGGCGCGCCGAGGCACGGTGATTCGTGTCCGATTCGTTAAATCCCGGCCGTACGGGACGGGGCAGGGCAGGGCGGAGCGGCGGCCCAGGCGGGTCCGGGGCGTGACAGTTGCCACAGCCGTCGCCTCAACAGGGGGTGCGACAAAAGAAGAAGCGCCAACACCGGACGAAGTGACCGGCGTACTCAAAGGAGGCAATGTCACAACGACAGGCTCATCCTCTTCTTGAGATATCGGAACCGTCTCGGGCGAGCCGGCACCCGAAAGTGTCTCTTCTTCGAAGCCGGGTACCTCCATGTCGTCGCAGGACCTGACACAGAGCCAAAAGGCGCATCTACACTGCCCTCCCCGAAGATGTCTTCCCCTGAAAAGAAGACAAAAGGAAGTTAATATCGAAATGATGTTAACTTTTCTAAAAAGAGGCATAAAGATGACGTTTACCCATGGCCGATGGTGTATATGTCGCGTCTGCGGCCAGTATAGCTAAATTATTTCTTAATTATGCTAGGCAAGCTGTCATACCTGGAGAAGGTGGTGTGTCAACCGACACCGACAAATATTCTTCCAGGCCCTCGTCAAGTTCCAGCCGAGGTTCATCAGGTGGAATCTTGCTGGGTGCACCTACAGACAAGGCAGGGATTTCTCACGATGCTGACCCGGATAAAGATATCCTTATTCGGCTCGACCCCGTAGGCGATCTCGTACCACTACCCGAAGCGGTAGCAGCGACAGCAGCCTCAAGTAGGAATTCTTCGGCATCGCCAGCCAGAACTGTAGAGGTTTCCTCTCTAAAAGGTGAGGAACCTCCAATCAAAGAATCATCCCCAACAGGGGAAGTGGTAAGCTCACTTCTAGGAGCCTCATTACCAGGAATCTGGAGAGGATGAGTAACCGTCTTCTTCTTCCTCTTGCGAGGGAAAGTCTTTTTCGGAGCAGGAGCCCTTCGCTTCCCAGAGATTACCAGAGGCCCTGCAGGCGGAGGTACTTCACCCCTCGGTACCGCCAACAGAGGCTCATCTGGATTAACGGACTCTTCACCCTCGTCAGAAGAAACTGAGGGGATTTTGACTCTTCCCCCAGGCTTGGAAGAGGGCATCCTAAAATTTCCATGCATATCAAAATCGCGATGGAAGGTGTTGGTTGCCACATAGAACTGGGCATACGAGTGGAGGATGCGCAGCTCCGTGGAGAGTGAAATAACGGGCACGGTAAAAGTTGCTTCAGTACAACCCATGATGAAATATCGATATCCTTTCGCTCCATCGATGAGTCCACCCCTGGACCTGAAGCTGGTAACGGCGTTGCCCACATGCAATTGGTCGTACCCAAACTGCCTGGCAAACCGACTAGGCAGGTAGGGCTCCAAGAAGCAATGGTCTTCACTTCTGTACAGTAAATGAGAAGGTCTAATGCAGACCAACCAATTAAAAGCCTCAGGAGAAAGAATGGTCTGCCCATCGCCTATATCCTGAAGTCTGATCCCCTGTTAATTGAGATGTATAGAGGGGACAGTGCATAAGAGCTTCCAGCTGTGACTGAAATTTAGCACCCGCCGACAGTCTAAGACTGTGGTCACATTCCAGGATGATTTCTTGTAATTCAGCAAGAAACCCCCCGAACTACTGCCAAATCCGGGAGACATCACCCTGGGGTTATGGAGAATTAAAAACCCCATCAAGTACAGGTATGGTAATTCTACCCGGGGAAAGCTATCACGCCGAGTTTCATCGGCGAGCAGCCCATCAGTCATGGCCCTCAGGCCAGCTTGTATGCGGCACACCATGGTAGGGAGTAAGCCCAGTCTTGCCCCGAACACCAGACGTACTGCAGGACATAGCGTGTTGCGGTAAATGCGGTCCGAAGATGCAATGCCGGGTACTACCAGTCGGCGCAGCCATATGGAGAGGAAGCCAGCCAGTTGAGCTTCCTTGGACAGAGGCCTGCGACAATGCCTCAAATAACTATAGGCCTTAGTGCCTGCAGGATATTTCCCTATCCCTTCGTCGAGAATCTGGTCCGGAGCCCCAGCGTCCTCCATAAGATTGTCGACTACCGGAGCAGTAAGCACGCTCAGAAGATTCAAAGGCTGATCCTTGCTATCCAAGACCTTCTCCGGCTTAGCATTTCTGGCCTGGTGAAAGAAGAGGTAGGACGCCCATTTATTGGTATGAGCCAAATCTGAGGGCTCACCATAAAAAGTGGTGCAAGCAAGGTAGTGGCACATCAGCTCCTGGTATACGGCCACTACCCGAGGGTCTGAATCCCCCAGCTCCCGGTTCGTGGGAACATACTCCTCATAAGGAGTATCCCCCATTGGCAGTCTCAAAATCTCTACCATCTCGTGGAGAGCCAATCCCAACTCCCCCAGTGGAGTGGCAAAAGTCTCGGAAAGCGAGATATATCTCTCCATCAGTGCCAGAAACAGGTTGGGGTTGGGAGGTAACCCAACACTGGTAGCGCTCACAGCTGCGAACAGACCAATGCTCTCCAGCTTAGTCTGAAAATGCTTTAGGGCCTAGTCGGCTAAGCGAGCCCATCGAAGATTTGTTGGGGTGATCCACCCATTGCACCGAGGATTAACCTTGGGGTATACTCCCCCGTGCCCCATGAAATCATTACAGAAAGTCGGTAGTTGCATCGGCTGGAGCACCAAGCTGTCTTCACTCGGGACACTGCCCGGGTACAATCCCCTGAACGGCATAACATAGCCGGAAGGGCGGCTAACAAACAACCCCTGATCAGCTCTATTCAGATAAAATATCTTCCCCGTCCGGCCGTGAAGATCGAGAGCCAGCGTCCACGACATCCTCCTGGGATGTGTAGCATGGAAGAATGCCGAGATGGGATAGTCTCTCAGCATCTTGGGCAGATACAGAACCAAGCCTCCGGCAGGAAAAATCCAGAGTTCTTTCTTGGGCTTCGTCTGGGACTGCTTGTCAATCATGTCCTCGAAGAAAAAAGTTGGCTTTATATATTGGTCCCCGTCTATGTACGTCAGGGGCTCTCCGTTGATCATGTTCAGTAGCGTTCGCTCGCCCTGAGCCGATTTCAAAACTTCCTTTCCTTCAGGATACTGGGGCCCGGAGATAGGAAATGTCACGTGCGACAGATCCTCCAGGTAGTTGGAATGCAGCATCCCGGCAGCAGAACCCATCACATCGGCTAGCAGAGACGCATGCAAATTAACTGCAAAAATGCAAGAAAGACACGTCAGTTTCTATACTAGACTTTACAATCTTGCAGCATATGCCAAAAATCAATAGTCTGTGCTTTACGCCAAGACTGTAAACAACTTGAGCTTTTACGCTGGAATCCATTTCTTAAAGCATAAAATTCAAGGTTGGCAGTATACAGTCTGTGTTTTACGTCAGACTGTCAAAGTTGAGTTATTACATCGAAATTCTCATCTAGAAGCGTAACACTCAAATTTTATAGTATACGCCAAGTTTTGACAGTACGTGCTTTTATGCCAGACTGCGAAAATATGGAGTTTTTACGCTGACACATTAGAAATATGGACGTAAAAGATGAAACGTCTCTGTGCATCATCTTCCTCACAATCAGTACAGAAGATGACCTAGCACGTTCACGTACAACGTGTGCGAAGGATTTTCAGTCATTCTTTTTTATCCCAAAAGCTCTACCTTTAAGGCCGGGTGCACTGCTCATCGGCGGGATACTTCACTCAGAATGAAGCTCGCCTTGCCCGACCAAAGACGCTCTCGCTTGGGCAGAAGAGCGAGAAGAAGAGTCAATCTTATTTCCCTTAGAGGAGGGGACTTGTTTTGGGGCCATTACTGAAAACTTTGAGGGCTCGGAGAGGAGACGAAGAAGAACTCGAACAGTCGAAGGCTTTCTTTCGCAGAAGACGGATGAAAAGTTTTTCTTTCAGAAACTTGGGGTATATATAGAGTTCGGATGGACTCCTCGAATCCCAAACCAAATCTCACATTTAATATTTAGTTATGATTGGGGACTACGTCAGCCTATTACTCAGAGAAGGCGGACAGTCAGCGAATTCGAAAAGTTTTCTTGCAAAGCAGATTCGTGGTTTTTACGCTAAGGAGCTTTCTACGCTCGACGGCTACAGATCTACGGTTTTACGCTCACAGGCTATAAGTCTATAGTTTTACGCCCGGATGCTTTTATGCTCGGTAGCTTTTACGCTCGAGAGGCTACAAACCTACGACTTTATGATCAGCAGCTACAAATCTATGATTTCACGCTCGGGGGCTTTTACGCTCAGAGGCATCAGATCCACAACTTCATGCTCGAAAGATTTTCTTTTCAGAGGCTACAAATCTACAGTTTTTATGCCCGGATGCTCTCATGCTCAGCAGCTTTTACGCTCGAGAGACTACGAACTTATGATTTTATGCTACGACTCTCCGTATATCTGAGAATACGTAGGACAGAGTATGCGTATATCTGAACAATTCTCAAGGCAGTCAATTGCAAGAGTTCACACAGAAGATACTCCTTCTTGACCTCATAATATCCCAAGTACCCAAAGCATACAGAGTTCAACATTAAAAATTACTCTTCTCCTTGGGTCGATTGGGGGTTCATCCAGAATCCAGTCTGAATATTTTATCTACAGTTCAAGATAGTGACTCAGTTTGACAGCCGTTTCTCGTCCTGTTCCAAGGAATTTTCGAGAAATCATTCTTGAAGATGATGGTCTGAACAAGAATTCTGTTTATCAGAAGTGACAGTTTAGAATTCTACGCAACTCCCCATTCCTAAACAGCGGGACAGTTCGAATACTCGACTTAAATGCTAAAGCAGCTTTCTGTGCATCCTTAGTTGTGCGTAAAAGACAGGACGGGACCTAGTACTCTTTCTATCAGAGTCGGCATAAAGATACCAAGACGTGTCGAAGCTACACATATTCAGACTTTACAAGCAAAGTATATGGCAAAATGATCATATGTACAGAAGAAAGACGATTTTATTAAAAACATGATTACATATAAGGGAAATTCAGTCTACAAAGGGTTTTTCTTCATTTTTATGTTTACATATGAGGGGAATCCCGTCTATAAAGGATTTCCTCGTCGTCGTCGGAAGGCCACCCCCAAAGTCTGTTCTGCCAGGTTCTCGCATGGGTGGAGATCTTCATCCATCTTCTCCAGTAGTTAGTCGGTTTCTGCAACCGACTAACAAGAAAATGATCAATGGCCGGAGGATACAAAACTGGGCCTGCATAAATTATGCAGATCCCATGCTCCGTACGCCATGACAGTTTAAGTTGAGGTATTTCACCCAACTTAATACTCGAGGACCGAGCTAGTTTGTCTACTCTCGTCTACGAATATCGGGAGAAGATACATCTTATAAGCTGTATGGTCAAATACGACCCTTCCTCTCTCCCGAAGAACCGCCATACAAAGTTGTTGATTATCCCGAGCAAAGGAGGCTATGATATCCTTCCATGATCCATCGTTGCAGAGGACATTTGCTCAAAGATGCCGTCTTTTTTGGCTTCTTACATGCTGGAAGAACATGGTCTTCTTCTTCCTCAAGTCGACCCGACGAACTTCGGCGATCATCTCTGTGTGGTGAAGGAAATATGGGAAGAACAGGTTAACTCCTCAGCCTTTATATAGGCGAGGAAGAACCCACTGAATCCTAACGGATCCCCAATAAAGTCAGCCTTGAAGAACGTGTCAGACTTGACCGTTTCATGCTTCATTCAAAGCGTTTCAAATTACGAGGAATTTGAAAGCTTTGAAGGGGGTCTTGTAGAAGCATGAAAAATACGTTGGATAGCTATACGCAGCATGTTAATGCTGGGCAGCATAAAAAGATGACTTCAGAGCCACTGGCGTACAAACAGAGCTTTTTCGCTAAGTACAGCGTGAAATATAAGCTCAAGAACTATTCGCGTAAAACAGTATGTCCAGGCTGCTTCAGCGTAAAAAGAGTGTTACATCGCCTTTATGGCGTAAAACTCATCCGCTTTAATGCAGCATTGAAGTGTACGAGGAACGCTTCGTATTCTCCAAAATAAACCTGTCAAATCATGCAGTGAACCTGACGTCTGACTCCTGACAAAGAGTACTGCACGGCTACCCAGACGACGGCTATAATGATGGCGCGGCACAGCAACCCAGACAGTCATTTACTGCCATTTTCTTGGCGTAAACTGCTTTTACGCATAAAAGGAAATACGCTGCCTAGTTTTACACAGGCAGACGTGAGCTGTTTACGCTCCACAGAAGACAAACAGGCTGCCACGTCAAAAACTGCTCTTCGTACAGGGCTCGAGACACATCTCTGCATTTAATGTGCAGAAGGGTAGCAGACCTTCAAAACACTCCTCTGCATTTAATGTGCAGGATAATAGCAGATCTCTGCATTTAATGCAAAAGATTTGATTAATATCACCGAACCGTCGTTTTGTGACATCTCCTCGGCATAAACTGCTTTTACGCATACAAAGGAATACGCTGCCTAGTTTTACACAGGCAGACGTGAGCTTCTTACGCTCCGCAGAAGACAAACAGACTGCCACGTCATCTGTTGCTCTTTGTACAGGGTTCGAGGCGCGTATCTACATTTAATGTGCAGAATGATGGCAGATCTTCGAAGACACGCCTCTGCATTTAATGCGCAGGATGGGGGCAGATCTCTGCATTTAATGCAAGAGATTTGATTATATCTCCAAAAGCTGTAATTTTGGCTAAAATGTCCACATCATCACTTTGGCACAT